>JAMWET010000376.1:0-35333 GCA_024036415.1 Prochilodus magdalenae
AGGGGCTTTCAAAAAACTCACCATTCTTTTCTTGGAGGTCTCCTCCGGTGAAGAGAGGGACAAGGAGACAAGACACCTTGTGGTGAAAGGAGTGTATAATAATGGACACTGAAATAAAGTTACAACACAATAAATAACCTGTGTTGTTTCAGTACATGGTCGCTAATGACCTTTTTTAATATGTAAATTGGTAAAGTCATAATGGAATAGAAAAATGAAAAAGGTGTGATAAAATGTAAATATTGTAAATTATATTTGAAGAGAATGTTTTGGAGAGCATGTGTCTCAGGAACAAAGAGCATGCAGAACTAATAGTCAGGTGAGTTTTACTTAACAGATCAACAGTAAAGTACAACAGCAAAATCCAAGACCCGATAGATAGATAGATAGATAGATAGATAGATAGATAGATACTTTACACAGTATCTATACAGTGCAAGTGCACCGTAATATAAATAATTTATCAGTGCAAAATGTGTAAACAGTACAGAATGGAGTAGAATAATACAATATAAATAGAAATAGGGCGTTTAGGAGGGAGTGTGTGCAGAGATGGGGGTGTGTCCAGAGGAGGGAGTGTGTGCAGAGATGGGGGTGTGTCCATTGGAATGACTGGAATGAAAGAGTGTCCAGAGTTTTTCATTTCCTGAACTGAGAGGAGTTGAACAGTCTTATGGCCTGAGGGACAAAAGACTTCCTGAGTCTGTCTGTGGAGCAGGACTGGGACAGCAGGGTCTGCCAGGCTGAATGAGCTCCTGCCCCCCTGCCTATGATCGTGGTGTGCAGAGGATGGTGAACATTGTCCATGATGTTCAGCAGCTTGTTGAGGGGATCTCCCTCCGCAGGTGGTGTTAAGGACTCCCATCTCTAGTCCCAGCACAGAACCAAAGCTTTCCTCACCAGCCTGTCGAGTCATCCAGCATCCCTCTTGCTTGATACTGACTCCCCAGCCACACACCACAGCGTAGAACTGGAGGACGCTGGTCCACCACAGACTGGTAGAACATCAGCAGGAGTTTCTGGCAGATCCTGAGCGGACCCCAGCCTCCTGAGGAAAGTACAGTCTGCATCTGTGCTTTCTTGTTAGACTATGTCAGTGTTTTACTGAGACCATTCCGCACTCTCGTCCAGGTGCACCCCAAGGTATTTGTAGGACCTGACCACCTCCACATCGACCCCCTTGATGGAGATTGGCTGCTGAGAGGGCCTGGACCTTCTGAAGTCTATACACATCTCCTTGGTTTCGGTGATGTTCAGCTTCAGATGGTTGGTAGTGCACCCACTCCACAAAGTCCTCAATCAGGCTTCTGTACTCCCTCTCCTGACCATTACGCACACACCCCACGATTGCAGTGTCATCAGAGAACTCCTGCATGTGGCATAACTCCGAGTTGTATTTGAAGTCCGATGTGTACAGGGTGAACAGGACTGGAGAGAGAACAGTCCCCTGTGGTGCTGCTGTGCTGCTGATCACCGTATCAGAGGAGCAGTCCCTGATCCTGACATGTTGTGGTCTCCCGGTGAGGTAGTCAGTGATCCAGGTGCATGTCCACCTCCATCTTCATCAGCTTGTCTCTCAGTAGTAGGGGCTGAATGGTGTTGAAGGCACTGGAGAAGTCGAAGAACATGACCCTCACAGCACCACCCCCTTTGTCCAGATGAAAGTGAGCTCTGTGTAGAAGATAGAGGATGGCATCTTCCACTCCCACCTTCTCCCGGTACGCAAACTGCAGTGGGTCCTCAGCATGGTGGACCTGAGGTCTGAGGTGGTTCAGCAGCAGTCGCTCCATGGTCTTCATCACGTGAGATGTCAAAGCAACCGGCCTGTAGTCATTTAGCTCCTTCGGGTGTGCCTTCTTGGGGACTGGAATGAGGCAGGTTGTCTTCCACGTGGCAGGAACCCTCCCGAGACGTAGATTAAGGTTAAAGACATGCTGGAGGGGCTTCCTCAGTTGGGCAGCACATGCCTTAAGCATTCTGGGGCACACTTTGTCTGGGCCGGCCGCCTTCCTGGGGTGTAGTCTCCTCAGCTGTCTCCTGACTTTGTCTGCCGTGAAGGTTGGGGGACAGTGGGAACTGTGGGAGTTGCTAAATAATAAAGGGGCAATGGAGGTCATAGATGGAGAGACAGGTAAGGGACGAAAACCAGGAAATCAAACAGACCAGTGAACAAAACCAAAAGGAGTAATCCAAGAGAGTTATCAGATAAACAAAAGGAGAGTCAAAGACCAGAGAGGCAAATAGTCAGGCAACCAAAACAAGGGCATGATCAAAGAGAGAGAGAGAGAGTCAGAACCAGAGACAGCAACAAGACAGGCAAGAGAGAAACGCTCAGTGAATCAAACGGGTTTGGTAAAACTTCACAATGTGAGGGTGTTTGTGTGAGGGGTGTAAATGCAGCATGGGGAATGAGCAGGAGGTGTGTGTAATCAGTACTCCAGTGAGGCTGAGTGTGAGTACGAGGTGTGATTGGGTGATTGGGGACATGTGAGGGTGACGTCATTGGGTAGTGCACTCTGGGAAATGGAGTTCGGAAGATCGGCAGTGTCAGGAAAGTCCGGAGGCGAGGCAATATGTAGCTGAACAATTTTTCAGCCTCCTGTACCTTTATCATTTATCACTGGTTATGACCTATAGTTAGGTTAACTTGAATCTAATTCTATTCCTTGTGTAATGTACCAGCACCAAATAAAATAACTCCATTACATTAAATTAATTATTTTGTAATTACCCCATTCTGAGGAGCTTACTGCACAGTTGTCCTTAAGTAGCATGAATATTTAACTTTTATACTTAATTATTTTCTCAAAATACTCATGATTTTATATATTTTATATATCTTATGTATTCAAAGCCTCTGAGCTAGCAATTATTGAGATATTTCCAAATGGGTACTCTTTACTGTGGGTGCTGTTCATAAGGCTACATGACACCTACATAAACTTGTCATGACAACTGACATGATCTTGTACAGACACGTCTTAATTGTACAGAGAGGCATTAAACCATTAATACTATATAATACATACAGGTTTTGGAGCATATGCTATGGTCCAGACAATGTCAGGAGGGTTTGGTGTTGCTTATTTCAAATCACATTCTGCACATGGTAAAAGAGTCACAGTAATGATAATTTATTTTAATATAAAAATTACATTTCTCATTTTAAACACTTGATATGTTGTCTTTCTAATGTGTTAATAATATAGGATTGTATTGACTTGTAAAACAGTACCCAGTCAAGGAATCTCCAAATTGACCTATACTCTATATAGATAACATTCAGAGGCTATTTCTGATATTTTGCACCATTGCAGAATGACATATTTGGAGTTAAATGTGGCTGTCATGTTATAGGTACTTTAGCACCTGTAAAAAAGACCAAATATTTTTAGAAAAATATTTTAGGATTTCTCATATGGATATTACTACATTATTAAAGATCTGGCATTGTTCCAAACAACAAAAGCTCATATAGGAAACCTTTTCTTTCACCTTCCCTTCTTTACTAAATGTGCTTGTTACTTTATTTGTAAAGTGAATTAAAAAAAATAAATAAATATACAAGAAATAATTTACTCAAGTTACTCGCACTTCTGAAAAATAAGTATTTCCTCATACACCCTGTGTGCATTGTATGATTGCCCTACTCCCAACACTCGATCCAACTAATCCACTAATTAACAAAACCGAATTAAAATGGTTGTGTTTTGGCAGAAACCACTACAATGTGCAATGTAGGGGTGTCCTCCAAGACCTGTGTCAGGAATCACTGCCCTAGAAGTAAGGGAGAAACAAAAGCGGCCACCTGCTGGCCAAAGCTGAGATAGCATGGTCATTGTAAGCCAGTTACCCTGATTTTTTACCACCGGCTCCTGGAATGGTGAGGAGACAATATAGCCTGCTGATCCAAGTTGAAGTATCATGCTAATCATCACTGCATTTTAAAGTTACCTGTGTCTCCTGCGCCGCGCTGTATTTTATATATACTGTTTAAACAATTGTGTTTTTTTAGGTCAAAACAACTCTGACTAAAATTTTAATTAATTTAATCCTGAAAACTGCCAGTGACTAAATAAAAAAACACAGTTGTATATAATTTCTAAGTGAGTATATTTCTAAGTATATTTCTAAGTGAAAACATGGACCAAATTTTAATGCATATCAACACGTTAATACACAATTATTGTTAATTTGCTGGATGAAGTAATAAATTATATCAATTTCACATTGATACATTGATATGATATGGTATGGTGAATGGTGTTCTATCATGTGGCCCAAAAGGAAATACAGTGTGGTAAGACTGAAGAGAAATCATAATGTATTGTTTGAATATTTAATCAGTTTGAGTAAACTGTTACGTTACAGAACAAAAAACAACTGTAGTACAAAATGCATCACTGTTTTGAAGTACCTGACCAGCTCCCTTTATCCTCCACTTTGCAGACGTCCCATGTGCAATCTTAGTAAACAGTCCTGTGAAACTCTAGCGTCAGTTTTTCAAACAGCAAACTTGTCTCTGAAAGAACTGGACCTCCGTGACAATGACCTGCAGGATTCAGGAGTGAAGCTTATATCTGCTTGACTGAGGAGTTCCAATTGTAAGCTGGAGAAACTTGGGTGAGTTTTTAACTAAATATTGAATTGTAAACGTTTATCTCAGATCAACTATGTCAGTAAATTACTTTTAGAGATTAAACGGAGAACAAGACTTGTACAGTATGCAGTTTAGGAAATAATGTCATAGGTGATAGCTACAATTAATAATGAGAGCTTCTGTAAAATGTGTGAACAACAAATTGGTCATATAGCTCAGACAATGTTCAGCAAAAAATACGTTTTTCAACATGTGTGCAGGTTCTGCCGGGTTACCCAAGACCCGTTTCAGTCTCAGGAAGTTCTAATTAGTCTAATTAGTTCATAAGTCTAATTACGTAGAAGGTCTAAAGTCATGTGTCCTGGTGTCCAGGTGAACTGACTGACTGCACTGTGTCAGACTTGAATGATGTATGTCCTCTTTCTGCATAGATCATAGAAGGCCAGTTGCTGTTGACCACATGGTGATTTCTACTGGTCCATAGACAAAGTAGTGTTCCTCCACCTACTAACTGGTTACTGAGCTTTAGATTACAGATGTTTGAGGTTTATGTAAACTATGTATGCAGTGTGTCGTAAGCAGATTGTTATCGACAACCCAACACCACCCTTCGACTGGAGTCACAGGTTGATTCCCTCTTGACCTTAACTTAACCTCCCATATGTGTTGTTTTCAGTGTCTTCATGATGATTCATCACTGTAAAAACGTTAAGTTAATAGAAGTCTAAGTTGTAAATCACTGTGTCTGTATGTTCAGGTTTGAGCTGAAGTCCACAGGATCACAAATACTAACTCGTGGAGGAAGTTTTATACAGAGCTAGATGAGCGTACACCGCGACTGCTGGCTGTCTCCAGACAGAAGGCTGCACAGACTGGCAGAACGGCTGGAGCTCTGAGGAGTGCCTTTAGTGCCTATGACGTTCTGGTATGTGACATCACCTTTTAATATTAAACTAAAATATTACACAGCTGAGTTTTCTTTTTCTATTGTTCCTTCTGTTTCTTCTTTTTAATCTGCTCATCTGCTACTTCTGCTGCCGCTTTTTCTAGTCTTCCTTCTCTTCCTCTGCTGCTGCTGATCCTGTTTCTCCTGCTGCTGTCTGTCTGCGTCTGCAGTTGGTACATATTCTTCTGTTTGTGCTTCTTTCTATTTCTCTCCATCACTCATCGTTTTCAGTGTGTCTCTTTACAGAAGCAGTTTGAAGTTAACCACTGACGTACTACTGCGCTTCAAGACCTCCCTGTGTATCTACGTGAAGGTTTGAAATGAAAGTTGTCAGATATGTAACTTCATCTGACCAGATATTGTTTCAGTGTAGAGTCACTTTGTGTCACTTCTGATCCACACATCCTCATACTTAATCAAAATAATCAAATACGTCTTAAATATTTGAAACCGATTCCCCAGTGCCACTGTGTCTGAGACACTTGTACTAGTTCTCTGTTGGAAGGAGAGTTGGAGGAGACAGAATGATGGAGAGAAATGCTGCACAGGATGTTTATTATATTGTATATGTGCACGCCCCCTGGACAGAACGAGATCATAAACCAGATGTCTCTGACCCTGCAGTAGCTCTTCTAAGTCCCCTTGTTCAGTTCAGTCCTGCCAGGATTACCATTGTACTGGAAGGTGACATTGATCTGAATGAGCTTCTTTATTTGGCTGATGGTTTCCTCATGATGTTTGGCTTACACCTCCACTACCCAAAAGAGCTGACCCACACATTCAGCCTCATCCAGAAAGTCATCATGGGCTTAAATGACTTCAGACCACCATCACCCAGGATACTGAATCTAAAAATGATCTGCTGGTGAAGGTGTAGTAGGCAGGAAATGGGCTGCTTCTGGATGGAGCTGGTTGATTTTTTTTTTTTTTTTTTGGCTGTCATCCTCTTTTTTTTTCCTTTCCCTCTCTTAAGCTCCCTATTACAACGTGTATTCAGCTAATGTTTTGTTTGAGCATGTATGGCATGTTGGTTCTATGAAGTTCTAATGTGATGTGATGGGGGGTGAGCACTTTGCTGTGATCCAGATTATAATGAGGAATGTGGTCTGACTGTTAAAGGAGCTAGATTTACTGTTAGTTAAACCTGGTTTGTAGTTTTACTAGATTCTAGAGCTGCTTCTTTAAATACGTAGTAGGTTCCAAATATCATTGACCGTTTACAGTGTAATTATTTTAATAAGTGTGTTTTATTATTGTTAAAGTGGTCCAAAAAAAAAATACAGATATATATACCAAATATCCCCTTTCTGTGTGTATTTGTAAAGAGGTCTATCGGTTTATTTATTTTATCTTCTTTTTTGTTTTAAAAATAGGAATGGGAGCCTGAAAAGTGAAGCTCTCTTTTTTTTTACCTAATTGACTTCTTTAAACATGCTTACATTCTGCTGAAAGTTCAGTTTTGTTTATTGAGTACAGTAAAGGAGCACACAGTATCACTGGCTTGTATTCTGTCTGGGTATTATGGACATGTTCTAGTATCGTTAATATTAAATGATTATGTTAACAGATTTGTTTCCTGGTTTATTTTAAGTTTTGTGATGGTATATATTTGAGTTATGTTTACTTTATTAGATTTATACACAATTTTATTATTTGAGAATCATGTAAATGTTAGTAAAGTTTGAGTTGTGTTACATTTATTTAGTATACAGGAAAACATTCAAATATAAGTATTCTGTATATTTTTTATAGTTATTTTTAAGTATGTGTAAAATATTTAAGTTTTATTGTACCAAATTTATTAACTCAAAAGTCTGAAAGAGGGCATGGCGACCTGACGAGACCAGATTCGAACAGGTGAACCAATGAGCTACCACTCAACTTAAACCGAACTATGTTCTCATTTTTTTCCTTTGGCTCAGCTCAGCTCGGCTCACTTATACTCCGCCCTTCAGGAAGATGCGGCGGGAAGCTGAGGCTTGAGCTCGGTATGATTACCGCTTGGGATTCTGGGGCTTTGAGGTTTTTTTACCTGGGCCCACCAGCTTCTCTACTGCACTGCCCAGGAACCCTGCTGGTGGCTGACCTCTTACAATATCAGTTTGACAGTAGGAATTAATGGATCTGACGATCCCTAAAGTTATTGTACTTGTGTATTTGAAATATTAAAATGATGTAAGTATATCTATAATATACTGAAAAGTGTAATACAGTATGTTCATATATATTGTACTACAGATATTTTAGTAAAACAGGAACTAGAAGTGTATTTTAATTCTAATGTAAACATCTGAAGTTCTGAGTACATTTATAATACAGTGTATAACATTGTATAACAGTGATGAAGTTTAAAAACCTATTAAATATATTTTAAGTACATGTGAAACATGGATTTAACATATTTACATATACAGTAGTACGTTTGAAATCTCCCAGAGTATATTTAATTTAGTTCACATTTTTTGCCCAGTTAAGTATGTATATCACAGTTAAAGTTATATTCTGTGTGGTTTTGTTCTATTAAAGTTTGATTAGTACAAACAGATGTTCAGCTTTAGCAGTCTGTAAGTACACTGATCATCAGTACAGATGCAGGTACACTTTCGTACGCAGCTGTATTATCTGTATTAGGATGGGGAATGTCTCATGTGTATGTGTGTATGAGATTTTAGAGGTTTCACACTTCTTACACTAGAGGGAGACATACACCAGGAGAGGAGTCAGGTGAACCAGGAAGTGAGACAAAACTGAAAGTAAAGACGAAGATGAAGATCCCGTTAGAGCATCAGAGGAGATTCCAGAAGTAGAGGATTTGAGACGGTAGGCTTTAAGATTATTAGTAATCTGGTATGTTGTAGATTATCTAGTAGTTTAACAGGTAAAGTCGTGTGGTTGTATCTGTTGTTGGTTCTTTACTGTAACTCTGTGGTGGAGAACATTATAAACCGGACTACAAGACGGCTGACTCTGAAACACTGAAACTACAGAGCAGACACAGCACACAGTATTTACAGTCCGTGTGTGTGGTGTGTGATGAGAATGTAGAAACAGGTTGTTGGAGTCGTTTACCAGATGAATCCAGGGAAAGCTGCTGGTTTGGCTGAGGTTCTTATAAATGTTGCTGCAGAGACAATCTCAGGCCTGTAGCTGACACTGATGAATCAGTTTTCATCATTATAGATCTGTCCTGCTGGTGGTTGTGCGGGGTAATAGACATTGTTTTACAAACAGCTCGGTGAACTAATTTTTTCTTTACCTCTTACCTTTTTTATGGTAAATTAGTTTAGTAATATCTGACTTAGTTTATTGTCTACAATAAAGTCTCTGTGCATTTAAAACCTCTGCAAGACAATAACTATCAGGGATTCTTGTAAAACGCACTGAATTAGCTTCTTTAACAACTTACTCTAAAACATTAGGGATTTAAACATGCTGGGCTGGTAAGACTCACATTAGCACCTATTTAAGAGAATATAAATCGGTTTCTGATTGACCCAGAGTGACCTTCACCCACCTTCAGTATTATACTCTCTTAAATGCTTATTCTCTCTGTGCACCTGGATCTGCCTGGATTAACCTGGATTAACCTCTCAACTATTATAAATTTATTAGGTATCGACTTATGCTGTAGTAACATCAAGTTGATTATAACCCCTGATTCAGTTTCCTGTTCATGCTTTAACTGTGAAACTCCTCACAGGGATCAGAGAGCTGTGTGTCCAGTGTTCTGATGTGTCTGTGAAGGCTGAAGACCCCATGATGGATCCCCATCACTTCAACAGTGGAGGAGAAACCTCTGACTCAAAGTGAGTTACACTCTATTACTAATTTTAAAGATATCAGAGTTTTACACTAGTTACTAAGGCTGATCTGCTTCAGACCCAGTTATACATCATATGTTGTCTATATTACTGTAGTAATTTATACCATTCATTTAGATTTGATCTTCGTTACTGACCAAAATATACACAGTTACATTTAGTACACGTGAGACACACATGTCTAATTGGTCCACATCAAAAGCAGATCCTCACATTAGTGATGTTGCAGGTTTACTCATATTTGGTGAATGGAGTTGGGAGGTGAATTAATGGAGGTGATTTTTAGGAAATCAAGAGAATAAACTAGATTAATTTTACCACTGAATGTTTAGTAACACATTTACTCGTGATAATACGTATAACAGTACTCTGCACTGCACTGTACTCTTCACTGCACTGTACTGTATGTATTTATTTTGTTGACATGTATATAAAAATAGTTGTTCTGCCAGCCTTACACTGACATACCCAAACTGGTATAGCACTGATGTAAATTGATTATGAAGTGGTGTTACTTCAGCGAAGCTGTTCAGAGGTGTTGCCTTATGAGAGAGTTTATATACTAGCTAGTGTGTTCATGGTAAAGCAATGCAAAATAATCAAGTTTGAACAAGGCTTGATAGTGGAATACCCTGACTGGGCTCATGCGGGAAAATGTTCCCTTTCTATTGAACTCAAATATGCTGGAGTGAATATGCTGCTTGAACCAGATTTGGACAACTTCAGCTGAAGACACTGTGCATAATCCTGCTGGAATATCCCATCATTGTGGGGCTACATGAAGGACTGTCAGCAAATATCAATACAAAAACACCGCTCACACTCTTATTGAACCACCACCAGCCTGCAGGGTGCCTTTGATAATAGCTGGGATTCATGGCTTCATAGAGTCTACACCACACACAAACCCTCCAATCAGCCTTTTGATGACTTTTGGTGTGTTGGTGTACAGTGCTGTTCCTGCAGGTGCACTGTCGTAGCTATAGGTGATTCATGATTTCATTTTTGCACAACATCATTCCATTCCTCAGTAGTTTTCACTGAGTACCATTTCAAATGTTCCGTTGTTATCCTGTGTAAATGATTACCCAATAATCCACATCAGTGATCAGTGAACATGAATTTAACGCTCCATCTGTAGTAGCAGATGTCAGATGTAGAAGTTTATAATACCCATATTAAATTCATTTTCTTCCATCTCCACATCACATTCCAGACTGCAGACATTCGGAGCTGGTCCTCCAGGTCACGGATATGTGTATATGAACAGCGCCAACTCAGCGTATCCACCTCCATATTCCAGTATTGAAAGACTCAGTGACCTGAGGTGAGTCACTACCACAACATGAAGGTTAGTTTCACCAGGTCTCCCAGGAGTTTTGCTTTTCCCACATGTGGACCACATATCCACTTGAATGCAAATGTTTATGACACAACATGATATATTCGTTATACTATATGTGTGTGCTGGGCTGGACTGGGCTGAATAATGGTACAAGCTGAGCCCTGGTCACTAATGATCTCCACATGTGTGTTTCTACCGCCCCTCTACATTAGCAGTTGTCTGATCTAGCTGTCTTTTAAACTCTTTCTCTAAAATCACATTTCTAGACTGCAGACACCGCTGGGTTATGCGCCTATGAAGACCAATAACTCAGTGCCTCCTTATTTCAGTAATGAAGGAACCACAACTGACCTGAGGTGAGATATTACCACAACATGATACTGAATTTCTGCTGGCAAGCTTTTTTTGGCACTTGTACCACATCTGTGCTTCTTCCTACCACAGAAATGTTAGTTCTGTGTACTTCCACATTAAGATGTTTTTTAGTTGAGGTTGTTTATTTTTAGTGCAGTACACAAACTGTTTATGTAATGGTTTACATTGTTGAAATGTTGTAGGTAGTGAAGTATGTTTATTACGAATACCGGGCTGTTTTTAACATTCATGTGACTGAGTGATGTCAGACTGCCAACCTTGAGACCATTGTCAGTTACACGACAACCAGACAACACAATTGCTTTAAGCTCCTCTGTTAAAACAGTTGGGAGCTTTTGATGAATTTATCTAAACCATCATGATGGGTAATTTGAGTGCCTGGTAATATAATGAATGAACTCATGAAGAATCAAAAAGGTCATACAGAGTGTAGTACAGCAGTTTCAGCTGTGTATTTGACGAGGCAGCAATGTTAATGCACGTGGAAAGGGAGATTAATAAGAAGATGACTTACTAAGCTTTCTGATGTAGCTGTGTGTATATAGATATCTATATATTATACTCTTATTCTTGTTTCTCTACATCCCATTTCTAGACTGCATACACACAGAGCACACTATCCAGAGCCCAGCTGTGTGTCTATGGAGAGCGACTCTATGTATCAACTTCCTGGTTTCAGCATTGACCTGAGGTGAGAAAGTATTGTAACATGGTGGTGAACACATATATACATCTTACTGAGACCTATAGCTTATTTTGAGTAACAGGCAATTTGAAGGCAGTTTAAAAAGGAAACAGAAGATGTCGGATCTGGAGGTAACATTGTGCAAATTATCCTCAGGGTCACAGAGGAGGTTGAGCTACCTCCTCCCGAATAGAGAGTAGATGTTGGGGCAGTCCCATGTCATATGCATTAAAGTCCCCATAGTCCCATATAGACAGAACGTACAGTAAGGGGGGGGGACCTTAAACCCTTAAATGGCAAAAAGATTAAGAATGTGCAAATGGAGATGAACAAGAAGATGGTGAAGATCACAGACTCATAAGCAATGAAGTTGTGAATATTACAGAAAAGGAGATGTAAAAATAATAGCTCAGTGTCTCTAAAACTGTGCTATAAATGCTGATCAGTCATGTTTAAGGTTAAGTAAGTGTGAATAATGTCTTTCATTTGATTTTTATCTTTGTTGTTGAGATCAATTTACCTACAGCATGTTCTCCACATCACATTTATAGACCTCTGACATTCAGAGCTGAACCTGCAGAGCCCAGCTGTGTGTCTATGAAGAGCAACATCTCAATGTATGAGCCTCCTCGTTTCAGTAATGAGAGAACCAGTACTGACCTGAGGTGAGACACAGGCTCAACTGTCTGGTTTTTAGAGAGTTTTTTTAGAATGCATTGTTTTGTACATTGAAGCATTAGCTGGTCCACTTATGTTTGTGACCTTCGTTCCGGCAAATACAGTCAGCTTCCTGATGTAGCTCTGCTTGTACTGATATCTGTTTTTAACTCTTTTTTTTTTTTTTTTTTTTAATTTTGTCACACTTTCAGACTGCAGACATACAGAGCAGAACCTCCAGAACCCAGCTGTGTGTCTATGAAGAGCAACATCTCAATGTATGAGCCTCCTCGTTTCAGTAATGGCAGATCCAGTACTGAGCTGAGGTGAGACACTATTTAAATATGGACCACTTCTGTACTTCTTACTGCCAGTGACACAAACATTATAGACACGCACATTGTGCTTTGTCTGTCCGGAAGTACTGAGTCTAACTTCTTTCAGTCATAAATGGAAATCAGCTCAAAAGATGAGGGAGATTAGCATGCGGGACATATGAAGTAGTATGATAGAGCTCATCACCAGCTTCGACAGCCTTGATTGGAATTTATCTGGTTCAGAGTAAAGTTGGTAGAAAGTACAGCATATTTTTTCTTTTTTATTGTGACACAAACAAAAATTAAAGAAAATGTTCAATCCCCCAGAAAAGTACATTGTAGAGACATGTTTTGCACAATTACAGCTGCAAATCTTTCTGTGGTTGTTTTTTTCTTGCTTGCCCAGAAGGGTAAAGTCAGGAGACTGAAGGCTGGAGATGTTGGAGTAGTTTATTTCAAGGCGTTGCAGTTCTCTCATAGCTCCTGAAATACATGAAATACATTAAAATACCCAAAGTCCCATATGGACTGTACAGTAAGCCTGAGAACTTAAATGTCTTACTGTGGGTGTCAGGTAACCTCCATGGCAGAAAACATGTGATTTTTTTCTGATTTTAGCACTAATCAAAGTTTGCAAGAGAAGAATATAGAATGCCTGGGTATCCCATAATGAGCAACCAAATTCTCAGAACAACTTAATTAATATGAAGAACACACAGTAGAGTTTACATATTTGTACATATAGGCAAGGCAAGTTTATTTGTATAGCACTTTTCATACACAAGGACAATTCAAAGTGCTTTACATAAAAGGGAGAAAATACAAAGAAATAAAATAAAAACAAAACAAAAGCAAAGTAAATAATTTAAAAATCATTGAAATATAATAAATAACGCTAATCATTAAAATGATTAAATAAAAAATTAATAAAAGTAAGTATAAGAATGAGGAATAAAAAGTGTTGTTACAGGACATATAGCAGCCTTTTAAAATAGGCAGGAAGATTAGGAATGTGCAAAGGGAGATTAAGAAGATGGTGAAGATCACGGACTCATAAGCAATGAAGTTGTGAATATTACAGAAACCGGAGATGTAGAAATAATATCTCAGTGTCTCTAAAACTGTGCTATAAATGCTGATCAGTCATGTTTAAGGTTAAGTTAGTGTGAATAATGTCTTTCATTTGATTTTTATCTTTGTTGTTGAGATCAATTTACCTACAGCATGTTCTCCACATCACATTTATAGACCTCAGACATTCAGAGCTGAACCCGCAGAGCCCAGCTGTGTGTCTATGAAGAGCAACAACTCAATGTATGAGCCTCCTCGTTTCAGTAATGAGAGAACCAGTACTGACCTGAGGTGAGACACAGGCCCCAATGTCTGGTTTTTAGAGAGTTTTTTTAGAATGCATTGTTTTGTACATTGGAGTATTAGCTGGTCCACTAATGTTTGTGACCTTCGTTCCGGCAAATACAGTCAGCTTCCTGATGTAGCTCCGCTTGTACTGATATCTGTTTTTAACTCTGTTTTTTTTTTCATTTTGTCACACTTTCAGACTGCAGACATACAGAGCAGAACCTCCAGAGCCCAGCTGTGTGTCTATGAAGAGCAACAACTCAATGTATGAGCCTCCTCGTTTCAGTAATGAGAGAACCAGTACTGAGCTGAGGTGAGACACTAACACAACACAACTGTAAGTTTTGAAGGATGATTTTCCAGAAGCATAATTTTATACTGATAATGCCATTGTTTACATGCTTGATCAGATGATGTACCTTAGATTACATTATCTCACAGTACACAGAGAATGACAACATTTCTTTCACTCACTCACTCACTCACTCACTCACTCACTCACTCACTCACTCACTCACACACACACACACACACACACACACACACTGTCATTCAGACTTTGCAACAGGAGAGCATAGCTGAACGAGATTGCGTTTCTTCAAACTCCAATCTGCAAATATAAACATAGTGCAAACACACAAGACATACTAATAACATAACAGTGCAGACGAGACATAAGTAAGTCCTGCATAAGTAAGTCCTGCATAAGTAAGTCCTGCATAAGTAAGTCCTGCACCACATGCTGTGGTAGCGTTTGTCAGAGGGCAGCAGTCTGAACAGTCCATGAGCTGGATGGGTGGCTCTGCTGTGACACCATGACGAGTACAGATCTTGTACGGGTGGAAGTGAGGTCCTGATGATTCTCTCTGCTGTCCTCACCACTCTGTGAGGTGATTTCTTGTCTGAGGCGGTGCAGCTGCCGTACCAGAGAGGCTGCTGGTCAGGATGCTCTCTAGTGTTCCTCTGTAGAATGTTGTGAGGATGTGAAGGGGAAGGTTTGCTTTTGGCCTCTTGACAAGGGAGGTGGCATGTGTGGTCCACGTCCGGTCATCAGCAATGTGCACCCCCAGAAACTTGGTGCTTTCCACAGACTCCACAGTGTTGATGTAGATTGTAAGTGGAGTATGCACTGTGTGCCTCCTCCTGAAGTCCACAGTCATTTCTTTTGTCTTGTCGACGTTCAGTGACAGGTTGTTACTGTCACACCTAATAATGTGGTTTGAGTTGTACTTGGCACAGCAGTCATGGGTCAACAGGGTGAACAACAGAGGGCTCAACACATATCCCTGGGGAACACCAGTGTTCATGGTGGTGGATTTGGAGGTGTTTCCTCCCACTCGTACTCTCTGTGGTCTGTCTGTGAGAATGTCAAATAACCAATTGCACAGTGGGGTGTCAATGCCTAATGGACCGAGTTTTCCTACCAGGTGCTGGGGGTGACTGTGTTGAAGGCGGAGCTGAAATCAATTAAGAGCATCCGCACATAGCTGTTCTTGTTCTCCAGATGAGTCAGGCTCAGATGAAGTGCTCATGATATGGCATCATCAGTGGAGCGGTATGTAAACTGGAGTGGGTCGAACTTTGCAGGGAGTCTGGATGTGATGTGATCTTTGACCAGTCTCTCAAAGCACTTCATTATGATGGGAGTGAGTGCTATGGGACAGTAGTCACTGGGTAATGATGCTGATGACTTCTTTGGCAGTGGTACGATGGTAGTGGCTTTGAAGCATTGAGGCATGATGACTTGGCTCATGTAAAATGTTGAAGATATCTGCAAGGATATATGACAGTTGTTCAGCACATTCCTTCAGTATACACCCTGGAATGTTGTCAGGCCCTGGAATGCTTTCCGAGAGTAGACCTTATGTAGGGCCCTCCAGCACTTCATTGTCCGGAGGAGTGCTTTCATTATTGAGGTGCTGTTGCTTTCTTCAAACCTGCTGAAGTAGGTGTTGAGTATGTTGAGAAAGTCAGTGCTGTCATTGCTGGGTGGTGGGTGTGGCCTATAGTCTGTGATCAACTGGATTTTCTGTCCATCAGCATGCTTTGCTGCTCTTACATTGGCACGTGTGGTGATGTTTCTGGTAACAGTCACATCTTCCACACACAGTTGGACATATATCCTGTCACAGACAGCATACTCCTTCAAGCTGATGTGACGATTGACAGTGGCAGCCTCTCTAACCATATTCCATTCTGTGCATTCAAAACAGTCCTGAGGTGCTGAAACTGCTCCCTCTGGCCAGGTCCTTATCTGCTTCACAGCTGGCATGCTTCTGGTCAGCAGTGGCCTGTATGCTGGAATGAGCACAACAGAGAGATGGTCCAAGTTTCCATGGTGGGGGTGGGGGACTGCTTTGAAAGCCTTCTTGATGTTTGTGTACACCCGGTCTAGTGTGTTTTCTCCTCTGGTTGCTAAGTTCACATGGTGGTGGTTGGAGAAGAAAAGGGCACAGCAGTCTCTCACCTCTCACACACTTGTTCATTGCTATTTTGAATTTATGGTAAACACTAGCGATTATAGTCTGTTATTTTAATTTCAATCTTAACAGCTTCTTCAGTAGGATGACCCTTTGTCTTTCATCTCTCTATCTATCATTATCCAGGTACATTTGTGATGCAAGTGACGTTTTTTATCACTCTATTATGCAATTTGCTTCTTTCAAATTTAGTTACTAATTCTTTGTTTCAGTTATTATTACTTATGTGTTATTTTGGTGAGAGAATTTGTACTGCTTTGGATTTGGTCAGCCATAAAACTCTTATTGTTTTTGTGTGGAAAAACACCTTTACCCTCAGTTTCAGTCTCATCTTATTGATGATAGCATCATGATTTTATGATAAATTGAATCTCTCTCTCTCTCTCTCTCTCTCTCTCTCTCTCTCTCTCTCTCTCTCTCTCTCTCTCTCTCTCTCTCTGTCTCTCTCTCTCTCTCTCTCTCTTTTCTAATGATACTAGGGATACACCACTCCAGGATCAGTCCAGGTGTGGACTGTGTGAGCAGATTCAGACAGATCCGGTCTCCATCAACTGTGGACACACTTTCTGTAGACAGTGCATCAACAGCTACTGGGACCAGTCTGTTCAGTCAGGAGACTTTGCCTGTCCCCTCTACAGAAAGAGGTCTAAGACACGTCCTGTTCTATATCCACACATAGAGGAGTCCATGAAGCAGGACTACTGCCCACCAGTGGATGATGTCCTGCATAGAGTCGTACAGAGACACAAAACCAGCATGAAGAACAGATACGAGAGCTTATTTGAGGGATTTAAAACCCATCAGAATAAAACCCTTCTGAACAGGATTTACACTCAGCTCTACATCATAGAGGGAGAGAGTGAAGGAGTGAATGAAGAACATGAAGTTTTACAGATTGAAAAGAAACTCTGGAACCAACACTGGCAGGATACACCGATTAACTGCTTAGATATCTTTAAACCTGTACAGTGCACTGTAGAAGAAATGGAAGAAGACAACATTAGAGCTTTAATAACTGAAGATGACAGACATGAAGAAAGAACAGAAGATAACAGTCCACAAGTACAAAAGCTCAGGTCTGTGATGACTAAAGGCATTGCTGGAATTGGAAAAACAGTCTCTGTGCAGAAGTTCATTCTGGACTGGGCTGAAGGAAAAGCCAATCAGGATGTAGATTTGATGTTTGTGTTTCAGTTCCGAGAGCTGAACCTGATTAAAGATCACCAGTACAGTCTTCAAGGACTTCTGTGTGTCTTCCATCCTGAGCTCAAAGATCTGAACCCCAAGACATATGATGAGTGTAAGATGGTGTTCATATTTGATGGTCTGGATGAGAGCAGAATCTCACTGAACTTTTTACAGTGTGAGAAAGTAACTGACATAACCAAAGTGTCATCAGTGGACCTGCTAATGACAAACCTCATCAAAGGAGAGCTTCTTCCCTCTGCTCTCATCTGGATAACCTCCCGACCAGCAGCAGCCAATCAGATCCCCTCTCAGTACATCAGCCGTGTGACAGAAATTCAGGGTTTCAATGACCCACAGAAGGAGGAATACTTCAGGAAGAGAATCAGTGACCAAGACCAAGCCGACAGTGTCATCTCACACATTAAGAAAACAAGGAGCCTCCACATCATGTGCCACATTCCAGTCTTCTGTTGGATCTCAGCCACTGTGCTTCAGCATATAATGAAACAAGGTCATACAGAAATCCCTAAAACTCTGACTGCAATGTATTCACACTTCCTGTGTACTCAGACCATCATGAGGAGTGAGAAGTATGAGGACAGAGGTGAGAGAAGTCCAAAGGGTCTCTTGGGATCAAACAGAAAGATGCTTCTGAAACTGGCTGAACTGGCTTTCAAACAGCTGATGAAGGGCAATGTGATGTTCTATGAAGAGGACCTGAGAGAGTGCGGCATTGATGTCACTGAGGCCTCAGTGTACTCTGGTATTTGTACTGAGATCTTCAGAGAAGAATCTGTGCTTCACCAGAGGAAGGTCTACTGCTTTGTACATCTGAGCTTTCAGGAGTTCCTGGCTGCTCTCTATGTGTTTCATTGCTATGTGAGCAAGAACATGGAGGAACTGCAGTGTCTGAAGACATGGCACACAGAGTGGTCTGACAGTGTTTCATTGGAGGAGCTGCTGAGGGTAGCTGTACGTAAAGCCTTAAAGAGTCAGAATGGAAACTTAGATCTGTTTCTCCGTTTCCTGCTGGGCATTTCACTGGAGTCCAATCAGCAGCTCTTAAAAGACCTTCTGACACAAACAGTGAGCAGCTCAGAGAGCATCAAGAAAACCATCCAGCACATCAAACGCATAATACAGTCAGAGGATCCTCATTCTGACAGATCTGTTAACCTGCTCCTCTGTCTCACTGAAATGAATGATCAGTCTTTATCCAGCAGTATTCAGGAATATCTCAAATCAGAAAAGTCCTCAAGAAAGGAACTCTCTACTGGAGAGTGTTCAGCTCTAGCCTACATGCTTGTGACCTCAGAGGAGGTGCTGGATGAGCTGAACCTGAAGAATTACAGAACATCAGGGCAGGGTTATTTGAGATTGATTCCAGCTGTGAGCAACTGCAGAAAGGCCATGTGAGTGTTAAATTTAATTATCGTCTGTTAATAATTTATTAATGATGTCTGAGACAAATAGCCCAATATCTTTTCCATTTATGGGAAGAGGATGGATAAGTTGTGCATGCATGTTAAAAGGTAGAAAACTGACAACTCAGTGTATATATTAGGGATGTTTAATGTAGTTGAAGTATGATATATATATTTTCATGTTTGTGATTTTAGGTTAGGAGCCAGTTTACATTTTGATATTTTATGTCTTGATTCTTCAGAGCTAAATTTATGCATAGATTGGTTTGGCTCAAATAAACAAAGAATCTCAAAAAGACCTTTCAGTAACTGCTGTACCCTGTGCACAACTCCTAGAAATAATAAATATATGATAGCAAATGACATGCAATTATTTTGAGATGTGCTATTTGTATAGAACTGCAAGTACACATCTTGACTGAAAGTTGATGTAAGATCAAAGGTTGGTATATTTAGTAAATGGGAGCCATATAAACAACCATTATACCGGTCATTGATTGATTCCATTATTATTTATACTATAATTAATTTTAGAAAATAAATAACACTAATAACATGCTTATTCCCACAAACAGAGGTTTACGCAAGCATAGACATTTTCATTGTGGGTGATGTTACTGATTATTGTTGAGTCAAACTTGATGGTGTTGGAACTGTGGGATCCTGAGATGCAGTCGTAGGTGTACATAGTTTAGAGCACTGATGAGCGGATGCAGTCTGGAAGGCATCCTGTGCTGAGTGTGAGGGAGGGTGAGGTTTGTTCACCTATCACCCATCTCACTGTGATCTTAATTGTAATGTGTGCTCTGTTTATTTTCCATGTAGACTAGCTGGCTATAAACTCACCATGAACTGCTATGAAACGATCTGTGCTGCTTTGAAATCAACAAACTCACCCCTGAAAGAGCTGGACCTTAGTTCCACTGGCCTGCAGGACTCAGAAATAAACCTGCTGTCTGCCGGATTGAAGAGTCCAAACTGTAAACTGGAGGTACTCAGGTGAGCTTCCTGTAAATTCATTCCTGAATGGGTAAAGTTAACCTGTGAAGGTTTAATAAACTGTGCACTCAAAATAATAATTATTTGGGAAACCACTTGTAATTTTCATGAGAAATGAGTCCTGATGTGGGTTTCTGGTTTTATAGTCTCAAATATTTTTACCAGCTCTGAAACTTAACATCAGCATATCACACATTTCACTCCAGTTCATTTGTACTTCAGTCTAAACATCTGTGATTGAGAACTGAGGGAGGAATTATGGCCAGCAGCTTTATTAGTAACACCACAGACTTCTTTAGTGTGCTCAAAGTGTGACTATCAAACTATGTACAAATATTCCCCCAACAATTCACAACAGACATGTACCTTCATTATCTGTCCTTCATCAGTGCACTACAGTCTCTTAACAAGAGTCTCTGTAAAAGATGTAATGTGTGGCCCTCTTGAATTTGGTGCTCCACTGTAGTCCAGTGTGACATGAGTAAACACTGTACCTAGAAGATCCATTACATACATGGAGACAGCCTGAACGCTTCAGTAGAATAATGTAATACACACTGCATTGTTTTTCCATAGTAACGCACTGAATTCCTGTTAAAATGAAAACCAAAAGCTCTTTTAAAATGTTTATACATGGCTCCACCTCTTACTGAGAAATAATACATGTTTACATTTATAAACCTAAATGCTGAATTTGTGTTAGAATTGAATACAGTACGGTGTGAAATTAAATCAAAGCACATTGCTTTTAATGTCTCTCGACCTGCTAACAGAAAATCAGTACATGCAAGTTTATGTTTAAAAGAGTGAAACTCTGACTATCACAATTAAATACAAGTCACCTTGAAAAGCAGTCATCTCACAGCTGTACTACATTTCACTGTGTGGTGCTTCAGACGTCCCAAAGCAAAATGCAGTGCAGTGACTGTATTTTTGTCTGACTAGCGAGCAGTTTGTGCCACAATGGAGTGTAAACACTGGCCAGTCACAGCTGTATCAGGGTGTGTCTAAGAATCCAGTCAGAAGTAATAACTCATATCAACAACTTCACCCAGAAAGTCAATGAGAAACATGAGCTTTCAATGATTAAATCAAGTACACTGCTCAAAAAAATAAAGGGAAGACTCAAATAACACATCCTAGATCTGAATGAATGAAATATCCTCATTAAATACTTTGTTCTGTACGGTTGTACAGCTGAATGTGCTGACAACAAAATCACACAAAAATCATCAATGGAAATCAAATTTATTAACCAATGGAGGCCTGGATTTGGAGTTACACACAAAATGAAAGTGAAAAAACACACTACAGGCTGATCCAACTTTGATGTAATGTCCTTAAAACAAGTCAAAATGAGGCTCAGTATTGTGTGTGGCCTCCACCTGCCTGTATGACCTCCCTACAACGCCTGGACATGCTCCTGATGAGGTGGCGGATGGTCTCCTGAGGGATCTCCTCCCAGACCTGGACTAAAGCATCCACCAACTCCTGGACAGTCTGTGGTGTGTCCGTTGGTGGATGGAGCGAGACACGATGTCCCAGATGTGCTCAATCGGATTCAGGTCTGGGGAACGGGCGGGCCAGTCCATAGCTTCAGTGCCTTCATCTTGCAGGAACTGCTGACACACTCCAGCCACATGAGGTCTAGCATTGTCCTGCATTAGGAGGAACCCAGGGCCAACCGCACCAGCATATGGTCTCACAAGGGGTCTGAGGATCTCATCTCGGTACCTAATGGCAGTCAGGCTACCTCTGGCGAGCACATGGAGGAAAGAAAGAAATGCCACCCCACACCATTACTGACCCACTGCCAAACCGGTCATGCTGAAGGATGTTGCAGGCAGCAGATCGCTCTTCACGGCGTCTCCAGACTCTGTCACGTCTGTCACATGTGCTCAGTGTGAACCTGCTTTCATCTGTGAAGAACACGGGGGCCAGTGGCGAATTTGGCCAATCCTGGCGTTCTCTGGCAAATGCCAAGCGTCCGGCACGGTGTTGGGCTGTGAGCACAACTCCCATCTGTGTCGGGCCCTCATACCATCCTCATGGAGTCGGTTTCTAACCGTTTGTGCAAACACATGCACATTTGTGGCCTGCTGGAGGTCATTTTGCAGGGCTCCGGCAGTGCTCCTCCTGTTCCTCCTTGCACAAAGGCAAAGGAAGTGGTCCTGCTGCTGGGTTGTTGCCCTCCTACGGCCTCCTCCATGTCTCCTGGCCTGTCTCCTGGTAGCGCCTCCAGGCTCTGGACACTACACTGACAGACACAGCAAACCTTGTTGCCACAGCTCGCATTGATGTGCCATCCTGGATGAGCTGCACTACCTGAGCCACTTGTGTGGGTTGTGGAGTCCGTCTCATGCTACCACGAGTGTGAAAGCACCACCAACATTCAAAAGTGACCAAAACATCAGCCAGAAAGCATAGCTACTGCGAAGTGGTTTGTGGTCCCCACCAGCAGAACCACTCTTTTATTGAGTGTGTCTAATCGCCAATGATTTCCACCTGGTGTCTATTCCATTTGCACAACAGCATGTGAAATTCGATTGTCAATCAGTGTTACTTCATAAGTGGACAGTTTGATTTCACAGAAGTTTGATTTACTCCGAGTTATATTGTGTTGTTTAAGTGTTCCCTTTATTTTTTTTGAGCAGTGTATATTAATGTATAAAGTGAATTATTCCCTAATCGAATCAGGAGCTGTGCATAAACAGCCAAACAAATCAGAAGCTGTGAATGAGCAGCAATGATCAGTCTGGTTGGTGCTGTTAATCCCGCATTAAGAGAGTAAATTATACTGCTGATTGGTTCAGGTATTTTAAGATGTTCCTGCTCGTGGTCGGGCTGATGGAGTCTGGAGCTGTTCTGTTAGGAATGTTCACCACTGACTGTGAGGATCTGGCCCATGTTCTTTAAAAGCCACTCAACTTAAACCAGCACATAGGCTAAATCCTGTGTAACTGCAGCATCTTAAACTTGTAGAATTTAAGAATACTTTCTCTTTTATGGCGAGAGGACATTCCTTCAGGATGACTGCAGCTATGATTGGTTACTTCCCACAGGGTTGTGACTGGCCAGTGCTTAGATTTCATTGTGGCATGAATTTCTCGCTGGACAGACTGAAATATAACCACTGCATTGCATTTTGCTTTGGCCTGGTTGAAGCACTACACAGTGAAATGTAGTATAGCTGTGTGCTGGTTTCTTTTCAAAGTGATTTGTGTTTTGTGATAATGCTAATGCAAATTCAGATTCCACTTTAATGTAAATCTGAGTGTATTGTTATTCTGTTAGGAGGTCAAGCTAGGTTAAATTCTGGATCTTTTGCTTTTCATTTTTAGCATGTTTACCACATGTATCCTGTTTAAAAAAATCCTGTTTACTGTTTCTCAGTAAAGAGCGACATGAAAGCTATTTAATAGAGGTTTTGACATGAATTCAGCATTTTACTTTTAAAAAAACAAAGCAGTGTCTGTATTACATTTCCCATTATTGTACTGCAGTGATTGCATTTTAACATAAATTCCTCTCCAAAGACCACAGGCAGTAGGTAAGTACACACAATAGTGTTCCAATAAAACATTTTCAGGTTAAGAACTTTGACATCATTAGAGTGTATGGGATCATTAACCATAGCAACTCTGTGGTGCACATTAGACATTGGATCTTTTGAGTTTGAGCTGTAAGTCAGGGAATCAACTCTTTAGTCTATCCATACACCACAACAGGATAAAATCTAAAAAGATGAAACATGGGGGAAAAGTAGTAATTTAAATATTTTTACAAAAAGACTTTTCTTTTACTTCTTTTACTAGTGTCATGATGTTTTACTTGTGGGAATAAACATGGCATATAGAAAAACCTGTACATAAATGAACCCGGTCTAACCATAGGCAATTATAATTATAAAGAACTTGGACATTTTTGGAATATATTATCATTAATTATAGCAACTCTATTATTCACATTAGCAAGATGTGTCACAATCTTTGCCGTTTTTTTCTATTTGAGTGTTAGTAAGGGAACTACAAAGAATAAGGAAAATCAGCTGCACTGTGCTGTTTTTATTACACTCCTGCAGAAAATGTGAGAGAGTGCATAATTATTTTAGGTTTCTGAAAGTAAAAATTTTTATTATAAATTATGTAATATTAATAAGAGTAATCATGATATACTTATTTCCACACCTATGGAATTATACTGCTAAAATGTCCCATATTCTGCAAGGGCATATATATAATAAATTATGGAAAGTATGTTAAAGAATATCTGCCACTGTAGAACAAAAAGTTTAGTTTTGGCTCAAAAAGCCATGTGAAAAAAGGAGTGCAAATAGTATTGATAATTGTAAAATCTCTGTCTGTCTGCCTGTCCCTGTTTATGTCAAACAGCACCCCCTCTGGTTGCTTCTTGCTATTGTATTGCTTTTCCTGCTCCACCCTGGCCCCACCCACTCCCACACCTGACGATGATTAGTACTTATTTGGACTTGCATTTAGACCCCCTTGTTTGCCCTGTCTGTTTGTGAAGTGTCTGTTGTTCCTCTGTGTTAGTTCTGAGCTGTTGTTGTCTCCTTGTTAGTTCTGGTCTGTTTTTCCCGTTGTTAGTTCTGAGCCTGTTACTTCTCTTGTGAGTTTAGCTGTGTTTCCTTTCAGTTCATGTTCTCTTTGTTTTATAGTGTTTGTCTTCGGTTCTTGACCCCTGTTTTGTTCTGCCATCATCTCTGAAGTTATGGACATGTTTTTAGTCTTACCCACCTGTGTTTTGAAACCTGTTACCCGGACTAAATCAAATAAAACCACTATGCGTTTGCATCCCGCCCCAACCACCTCCTTGTTACAGTAATATTCAGACAGAACTGATATTTAGACTGAACCAGTTATTTACACTGTTTACACTTTTCTAAACAATGTGTGTATATAATGAAAACACTTCTAATAATAAATTGCTGTTTCCTATATACATCTCTGTTTCCTGTGAGCCTGAGTTCCACACTCTGTTTTAATTGTAATGTGTACTGTATGTGTGTCTTATAGACTAGCTGGCTGTAAACTCACCATGAACTTCTTGGAAACGCTCTCTGCTGCTCTGATGTCAGCAAACTCACTTCTGAAAGAACTGGACCTTATTGACTCTGACCTGCAGAACTCAGGAGTGAACCTGCTGTCTGCTGCACTGAAGAGTTCAAATTGTAAACTGGAGATACTCAGGTGAGCTTTCTGTAAATTCATTCCTGCATGAACAGGTTAATCTGCAAATACATACTACACTCTACACTCAGAATAACCAGGCCATTACTGAATCTATTTAGACCATCAATAAACCTTACAATGTTGAGATATAACACAGAGCGAGAAAGCTGAAGATAAAGATAAGGAGAGAAAAGTAAATAAATAAAGAAAGTATATGTAAAGCATAAGGATTTTGAAAAGGTCATGTTTTATAGGCCTTGTTATATGACAACATGTCTAAAAAATGTTTTTTTTTTGTTTTTTGTAAATGTTATTTTCACTGGTGTCTCAAATAAAATTTGTGGAGCTTTGGACCTTAACTTAGCATCAACACTTCTCACAACAAAGTGAAATGGCAAAAATTCAACTACTAGAAATATGTTTGGTCTGTTTTTACTATAATATACAAGCAGAAAATTAGAACTTGTGTGAACTTATTCAGGTGCTCATGTATTCATACCATATTAAATACAACTTGACTCAACGTTAAAGATACGCTCACCATGTGAGGAAAAAAATTAAAGAGGTCTAGAGAAGACCTATTCGGCTTTTTCTCTGCAGTATTGAAAGTACATAATTCAGAATGAAAAAATAAGTTAATGCCATGTAAAGAGACTGTTTAAACAGATGATACATGTAGTAAACATGCCATAATGAAAAGCAAAACAGTCATTGCACTGATTTTTTTTTGTCGCTCGATCTCCTAATAGAAAAAACAGATCTCCATTTAAAAGAATGAAGAGCTGAAATTGTGTCAGAATTTAATTGAAATCACTGATTTCACAGCTGTACCACATTTGGTGCTTCAAACATGACAATGCAATGACTGTATTTCAGTCTGACCAGTGAGGAATTCATGCCACAATGAAATGTAATGACGGGCCAGTCACAGCCGTCTGGAGGTCAGGGCTGAGAAACCAGGCAGAAGTAATCACTTGTAGCAGCAACTTCATCCAGAGACAATGTGCTTTCCCAACAGAGTAAAAGAGAAAATAAATGATAAACATAGAATCTTTATGGACATCTAGAAGTAGAAAAGGTACATAGGAAATATAATGAGTCATCCAACATCTTAGATTTCAAAGAGAAATAGAAATACTTTAACTGAAAGAGTTCATTGGAGAACCTCTACCCCCCTGAATACCAACTTGTGGTGATGGATCATGCCCAGTGATTTTCTTAGATCAAAATTGGAAATATATCTCACTCTAAGACAGTTTTTTATCGTATTTGAAATTCACGTCACAGTAACTTATGATTTATTATTGCCAGTTTTTAAAAACCAATTAAAAGTATATTTAGAAAAACAAAAATGGACAGCTGGCTACATCTGTTTGGGGTGTTGCTTTAACAAGGCAAAAACACCTGCCCCACTCGTAATAGCCAGTGTGACCCCACTGCTATAGAC
Organism: Prochilodus magdalenae; assembly: GCA_024036415.1. Taxonomy (NCBI): domain Eukaryota; kingdom Metazoa; phylum Chordata; class Actinopteri; order Characiformes; family Prochilodontidae; genus Prochilodus; species Prochilodus magdalenae. Next base: position 26,836 of record JAMWET010000376.1, read on the forward strand.
TAATGACGTGGCAGACCAATCAGATATCGGAGAAGAAACAGGACACTCCAGCCACCAATATAGACAGCTCATGCAGGCTGGATCAGATGCAGCAGTGTTAGGTGAAGGTAGGAGTAGTATTTATAAGTGATTATTATTAAGGTAAACAGAAGACTTACCATTTTTTTCTAGTCCATGAAATATAATTATTCAGTCTAAAGGAAGAGAAGTGTCTGACTATATTAGGTTCACATTTATCAGGACTTTTATGTTGAAGATCCTGAATATGGGTGTGTTTGGAGATTAGTTTAAAATAGCCCACATCACAGTATTTATTATCTGTTAGTCTGTTCTGACTTTGTTTTAAAATTATGTTTATGGTTTTAAAATGTTTGTTTTTAAAAGCTCACTTCCTGGTTTCTTCAAAAATCACCAGCTTTAATTAGGTTCACAACATCCATGTAAACCTGGCAGACCACCAAAACTCTCACTATCAGATAAAAAGTACATACAGCTTCTTTACTGAGAGGAGAACATCAAGCTCCACTCCTGCTTCAGACCTCAACACTTCTACAGGTGTTTCTGTCCATCCTTCCACTCTGAGTAGACAAATCAACATTGTATCTGAAAGGATGTGCAGCAGTTAAAGAAACCCTCACTGACTGGACTGTCCAGATCTCCACCTCAGTAAATGTAAAGGGTACTGCATGATGAATTAATACTTGTGTATGTACACTTCGGCATTCATAATGCCTTCCCTCACCTAATCCAGGAAGTTATACGTCTTCAAACTTCACAATAAAGAGAATTTGTTGCCAACTACGCCACCTAGGATTATAAAAGCCCTAGAAACTCTGACCAACGCTGTAAGTGATATTACCCCAATACAGCAAGTGTTTTTTGAATTCTGGGCACCCAATCTAAAATATCAACCTCCTTATACAGAAAATCCTTTATAAAGGACGTACAGGGCAACATTAACTACAGCTTGGCCCACAGTACATCTCACCCAAAGTGCCCGAACCAGGGCCAATGCAGACTCAAAAGGAAGGAGACAAGAAAAAAAATAAAATAAAATAAAAAAATCCACCACACACCTCCAGCAGTTAGTTAAGCAAGTAAAACCGCAGATTCAAATATCACCAACAAATAAAGCCCTTCAGTCCCTTAACTCTATAGTCACCTCACAGAGCTCCCAGCCTAAACAGTACAGTCCCAGCTGCTGGGAGGAGAGCCAGGACGCAGGGCTCTCCACATGCGGTGCAGCAGCCTCCCCCTCTCGCAAGCGCTCTCCATCAGCTGCCAACACCACGTGACTCATAGCACCATGCTAGAGAGAGAGACTTTGAAACACCTTTAATTCATGTCAAACTCTAGAAAACAAAAAATACACAGAACTTTAAACAGTCAAACCCCACACTACCACACCCCCACACTACCACAGCGTTACTTCACAAATTCAGGACAAATCCATTCTGATCATCAGGTTCACAAATATAACCCCCAAACCCCAACACAGCAAAAAAGGAATCCACATCATCAGTAAGTCTATCCGTATCCAATCTGTCCATCCACATCCCCTGACCTTGTTCTTCCTGCTGCACCAAACTGCGAGTTTTGCAGTAGCGAACAGAAAGTTCAGAAGGACTAATTTCTCTTTCTTGGGAATAGAAACTCGGGCCGTAAATGAACAAGCTGGGCTCAAAAGAACCTAAAATCATTACGCCCAGTTCTGAACCGCATGCAGTAACTGACACGAATGGAAACTCTCTCCAACCAACGGATCAAGTAGTGCCACATGTCTGTTTGTAGCTAAAAACCCGTGCACAAGTCTCCACTGGAGATCCCCCATTCTCTTTTCAATATGTCTTTTGTACAGGGACCGCCAGCTACCTTTCGGGGAAGAGCCTGACCCCATAACCTCAGTCCATTTTGTTTCATGTAGGTCCATCAGAGCCTGAATGTTTAGAGTCTTGGTGCAGGCACAATACAGTGCCTGCCTCATAAGCCTACTAAAGCTCCCAAGAATCGGGGTCTCCATCGAGAGAAGCTTTCCTTGTCTCTCTTCCCAGCTGTCCTGTTCCACTCTGACCACCAACTCCGGAGAAACAGCCAATCCACCTTGATGGTCCTCCACAGGTGTTGCTTCCAAAAAGTCAAGAGCAGAGGCTGAGAGACCACACCTCACGTGATCCAACGCCTGGAAGGCCAGACGCACTGACCGGAGGCCGGCCAGATTCGCCAGCTGCTCTGCAGTCACCCAGTCCAAGCCTCTTCTCAAATGACAGGGTTGCTAATCCCAGCCTCGAGGAGGCTGACCCGTAGTGTGAGAGAAGCCTGACATTGTGGTTCTTCAAATGCCCAGTAGGCAGGTGTCGGCTTTTCCTTTGAAAAGGACAAGAGCCACCATGCCTGCAAAAGTCCCCTCATTAATATCTCCTTTAGTCATTTTAGACGAACATAACATGAAATTTGCAGGGCAGCTACAGTGTGTTTGGTAAGGTAACAGAGAGTCATTGACACTTTATAAGTGTGTATGTATATTATAACACTGCTGTTTCATTCCTAACACTACACACTTTAATAGGACTGAACACCTAAAATAGGTCAGCTATGTCAGTGTGTTTATGTGTAATTCACAGAATTAGCTAGTTGTGAACAATGGTAGGTTATTTTGCTCTATGTAAAATCCACATCTGTCTCCTTCTCTCCTTCTTTTTCTCCTCCTCTCTGCAGGTTATCTGGTTGTATGGTTACAGAGGAAGGCTGTTCTTATCTGGCTTCAGCTCTGAGCAAAAACCCCTCACACCTGAAAGAACTGGATCTGTCCTACAACCACCCAGGAGATACAGGAGTGAAGCTGCTCTCTGCTAGACTGGAGGATCCACACTGCAGACTGGACACACTCAGGTACAGACAGCTGTGTGCGAGTGTGTTGAAGTCAGTTATTGAGCTACTGTAAACTGTAATGAACAGCAGTGATCTGATATCTCTATATTCCTATAAATGTCCCCAGGCTGTTGAAATGCACCTGCAAGTAAATATCGAACAGTTAAACAGATTATTAAATATCTGTAATCATAGGTTAGCTTTAGTGCGGCCTTACAAAATCCATCCTCCACTTTTGCACTGTGTGTCAGACATCAAGTTGTACACTGACCGACACAAAGGCTTGCTCTTATAATACAAAATAATTGTATAATTAGCATATAATTAATATAATTAACACATTGGAAATAAGGGGTGCATATGTGGCCCCTGTCTTGCTACCGGTAGAGGTCCATCAAAGAGCCATCAACTCCATAAAAATCTGAAAAGTGGGCCAGATGAAAATGGGGAATGAGAGCCAGAGTTGGACTAGAACTTGTATCCGGCATGTATGTCTGTCTATTACTAACCTGCAGTTTAAACATACTTCCTGAACACTGAACATCTTAACATCCCAGCAGACACACCAACAAAGCACCATATGATAATAAAAAAACATCCCAGTAGATGTGTTCACTGCATTCACAAAGCTCCTCACTCCACTCTGGCTGCCATTATATTGTAATTTTGCTGGGAGACGTCAGCGTGCTCCGGTGTGACTCGAAAAGGAAAAGTAAGGTGTTAAAGTGGGTATAAACCTAATGAGTAAAAGTTTCACTTTGGTTCCCATCTCCGGCTGGGAACTAGAAAAAGGTCACTGCGTTATTTAAAAAAATCATCATTAATGCTGACTTGGGGTCAGCATTATTGCCTTTTCAAATAATTTTGGTTTATTTGGTGCATTCCTATTGGAAATTAATTTCAACTCAGCTGAGCTAACACAGTGTAAGACTTTTTATTAAGAGTTTTAGGCTTTATATGGATTATACATTTTAGAGAGTTAACATTAGTGAAGAAGAGTACTGAGCACAGACTCACCACAAGAATGTTAAATCTTAAACCTGCTAAAAGTATATCTCATGCCCCTGACCAACTTCTACCACAGTACAGTGGACAGTGTCCTTACACACGTGGACAAAATTGTTGGTACCCCTCAGTTAATGAAAGAAAAACCCACAATGGTAACAGAAATAATTTAAATCTGACGAAAATAATAATAAATAAAATTCTATGAAAATGAACAAATGAAAGTCAGATATTGCTTTTCAACCGTGCTTCAACAGAATTATTTAAAAAATAAACTCATGAAACAGGCCTGGACAGAAATTATGGTACCCCTGAAAAAGGTGTGTTCACTAATTAGCATCACAGGTGTCTACAATCTTGTAATCAGTCAGTGGGCCTATATATAGGGCTACAGGTAGTCACTGTGCTGTTTGGTGACAAGGTGTGTACCACACTCAACACGGACCAGAGGAAGCAAAGGAAAGAGTGGTCTCAGGATATTAGAAAGAAAATTATAGACAAGCATGTTAAAGGTAAATGTTATAAGACCATCTCCAAGCAGCTTGATGTTCCTGTGACTACTGCTGCATATATTATTCAAATTTAAGATCCATGGGACTGTAGCCAACCTCCCTGGACGTGGACGCAGGAGGAAAACTGATGACAAATCAAAGAGACGGATAATACGAATGGTAACAAAAGAGCCAAGAAAAACTTCTAAAGAGATTAAAGGTGAACTTGAAGCTCAAAGAACATCAGTGTCTGATCGCACCATCCGTCGATGTTTGAGCCAAATTGGCCTTAATGGGAGACGACGAAGGAGGACACCGTTGTTGAAAACAAAACATAAAAAAGCCAGACTGGAATTTGCCCAACTACATGTTGACAAGCCACAAAGCTCCTGGGAGAATGTCCTATAGACAGATGAGACAAAAATTGAACTTTTTGGCAAGGCACATCAGCTCTATGTTCACAGACTGAAAAATGAAGCATATCAAGAAAAGAACACTGTCCCTACTGTGGAACATGGAGGAGGCTCTGTTATGTTCTGGGGCTGCTTTACTGCATCTGGCACAGGGTGTCTTGAATCTATGCAGGGTACAATGAAATCTCAAGACTGTCAAGGAATTCTAGAGAGAAATGTGCTGCCCAGTGTCAGAAAGCTTGGTCTCAGTCGCAGGTCATGGGTCTTGCAACAGGATAATGACCCAAAACACACATCTAAAAACACCCAAGAATAGCTAAGAGGAAAACACTGGACTATTCTGAAGTGGCCTTCTATGAGCCCTGACCTAAATCCTATTGAGCATCCTTGGAAGGAGCTGGAACATGCCGTCTGGAAAAGGCACCCTTCAAACCTGAGACAATTGGAACAGTTTGCTCATGAGGAGTGGGCTGAAATACCTGCTGAGAGGTGCAGAAGTCTCATTGACAGATACAGGAATCCTTTGATTGCAGAGATTGCCTCAAAGGTTTGTGCAACAAAATATTAAGTTCAGGGGTTCCATCATTTCTGTCCAGGCCTGTTGCAGGAGTTTATTTATTTTTTAAATAATTCTGTTGATGCATGGTTGAAAAGCAATGTCTGACTTTTATTTGTTCATTTTCATCGAATTTTTATTTATTATTACTTTTGTCAGATTAAAGTTATTTTTGTTACCATTGTGGGTTTTTCTTTTATTAACCGAGGGGTACCAACAATTTTCTCCACGTGTGTATAAGCATCATAGTCTGATGAGACAGAATAGTGTCCTAGGATAGGAGGGACATGCAGTGGGATGTGAAAACTCCTGAAAAGCTTCATCAGGCTCCTAAGAGGTTAGGCAAGGCACAGCAACTAAAGTTTATTAATATAGTGTCTTTCATACACTGCAGTCATTCAGAGAGTTTTAAAATTTATAATATACAAAGATAATTCAGATTAAAATTTAAAAGTGATTAAAATATATTTAAAATCAGACATTAAATTATATAGGTATAATAAAAAGTAAATTAGGATTATATGACTGGCTAGTTCCTAATGAAATAAGAGTTCAGCTCAGCTCATTTCACTGCAGGGTATCAGGTAGATATTCTAGTTCTACACCATTCAGCAATTCACCACTAATAGCACCATATAGTCTATTCTGTAACACACTGGTAGCCAGGATGTTTTTTAAAGATAATTTTCTCAGTGATTTTCCAGTGAGAGGTTAGAACAATAAGGGACCCTAAACACCCAATTTATGTCATTTTACCAAATATGGTCTATTAGAAGATATCACAGCATCAAAGCACATACCACCACACACAATGAGAGCTCACAGTGAGGACAGTTTCTATCCTCGAGCAGTGTGCATGCTGAATGAGCTTCATACTGTCCCATTAATACCTCCACATTCTGAAAAGACCATTTACACTGATCATTCTGTGACACAAGCCTGGTAGGCTGGATTCCTTTTAATTTTAAATGGATCTAAAGTAAGCAGTAAAAATCCTCTAATCCATGATAATCCAGACTAGAGTTTAAACACAAGATTTACTGACACCAGCTGGTCAGGAAGCTCCAGTGGCAAAAAGTGTGTATCGTCAGATCTTACATCAGCACATAACAGTGAGATGGAGATGATGGAACTGCTCGTGATAACGAACCAAACTATTTTAATGTGATCTGGACATTGATGGGGGGCTGCACGACATCACTCACTGCTTATTAACCTGATAATTAAAACAACACGCATGTTTATTTAATTGTATAAACCAGCAAAACGTAGCAGAAATGAATAAGAGAATGTTGGTCATGGTGCAGAGACTTCAATCCCTCACACCAGACTTAAACTCTAACTCCATAAACTTTAACAGAGAGACTTCAGAAACTGGGGTTCTGCTTGAAGAGGAGCAAAGCTTTACTGCAGGTTGGGCATGGAGATCATCAGCCTGGACATGGGATCTGAATACAAACACTAAACAACAGATCTCACCATTAATACAGTCTGCTGGGTGAAAAGATCATCACCCCTTCTTTTCTAACATCCCTTTCTCTCAGTTTTCACCATCACCAAGAACTCTTCCAGCATTCTCTCATTCAGGAACGATTATCTTCAAGTGACAGAAGCTTTCATTTTTCAAAGACTTTATTCATGTCTGACACCGCAGCCCATGTGTGGTACTGCAGGTGGAGGACCTTAACACTTTCTGGCCGATTCACACAAAGTTCACACAAAATTCACCCTTCTAGAAACTTCCATTCCACAGCGTGTTAGACCACATAGACAAAACTTCTTTATATTTCTTTTAATTAATCAAATCAGAGATAATCTATAGGAGGCAAATCTTTCCAAAAAGGATATTATAATTAAAACAGTAAAATGGAAATGTTAACCTCTATTTGTGCAACAGTTCAATCCTGCCACAACTGAAAATGAAATTAAATACTTGAATATTTGAATATTTCAAAAGTCATTTAGCACAAAAATAAAAATAAATTTAAAAAAGCTATTAGTCATTTCAATTAGTTATTGTCAATTAGTTTGCCGGCCGCCATGGTGGCGGTGGGGAGAGTGAGTTTTGAAAAACTTTGGCGCCGCCACGGCATCAAAATAGCACCTGACGTGAACTGCTCCATGGAGAAGTGCAGCTTAGCTGTGGGAGAAGTTGTTGGGTACAACAGTATCGTGTCTGTGTCCAGGATGAGCGGGCTGTCGTGGTCTAGATGATGAAGAAAAAAAGTAAACACGATGGTGCAGAACGGCGTTGTTGTTCAGGGTACGTTTACACCTGTAACACCTCTCATTCACCCAGCGAGGAAAATAACGCTCTCTAATGTCCCGCCCTTCATTAAAGACGAACTGATAACAGCAGAACTGGCACGTTACGGTCACCCAGTGTCTCAAATGAGAAAGCTCCCCCTCGGTTTTAAATCCCCCCTGTTGAAGCATGTTGTCTGTTTCAAACGACAGGTTCATATGATTCTGAAGAACGGCATTGACGAGGTGAATGTGGCGTTTAAGTTTAGAATTGATGATTTTGACTATTTGGTTTTTGCCACATCTGACTCTATGAGATGCTTTGGGTGTGGACAAGAGGGGCATCTGAGGTGCTCGTGCCCTGAGAAGGCTGAGGAAGGCCCCTCACAGGCCTCAAACTCTGGGCCCATGGGAGGTGACGCAGGCCAGGCCTCTGATATGGAGGCTGGGCCCAGTACAGCTGGAGAGTGGGCATCAGATCCCAGGGCAGACGGTTTGGCCGACGCAGATCCTGATACACAGACACAGGATGGGGAGGGGGGTGGAGCAGCTGGACCTGCTGCTGGAACCAGAAGTAAGACAGATGTGGGACAGGAGTGCTTAGAGCCTGAGAGAGATACACTTGATGCTAAAGCTGATGTCGGGGTTGGTGCAGCAGCCATTGCTGCTGTGGGATCTGTTTTAGGAGAGGAGGGTATGGACACAGATGCTGTAGCTGAGGACACCGTTTTAAAGCTCCCTCTGGTAAAAGGAAGATGAAGTGGGCTAAGCCTGGTGACAGTAGGGGGAAGACACAGCGAGTAGCAGGAGTGCAGAGCGAGAAACAAGGAGAGGATACTGGTCTCAGTGCTCTGGGTGATTCAGATAGCGATCTCTCAGACGTTAAAAGTCAGCGGAGCCGAAGGAGTGTGTACACTTTTG
>JAMWET010000377.1:0-52500 GCA_024036415.1 Prochilodus magdalenae
CCTGGGTAGGTAGCACCAAGGCAGGGCAGACAGGTTCTCAAGAGGGTGGTGTGTCAGCTAAGCACATCATTCAGACTGCAGAAGATTCCTTAAGAACCCCAGCTTGTTTTAAGGGCAAACACAGTGTGATGAGCTTCTTCCTGCAGGCCTTTCAGGAACATTTATTCAGGTACAGCATTATGCTGTATTATATTTCCTCTAGCACGTTAAACTCAAATCCTTCCTGCTGTTTCTCATAAGAGTGTTATTGCCAATCAGCCATGAGACACCTGTACTGTAAACCCACTCTTCCAACAGAACCTTGATTCACATCTCTTGCGTTTTCATTTTGAGTGTCTGCTTGTCCCTTCCAAAGGACTAGTGCAGTCAATGTCCAACAAATCCATCTTCATCTTATTTCCTGCTTCGGCTAGTGTGACCCTCACTAAAAGTCTCTTTTTCTATTTCCCAGGCCACCACAACCCTGTCCACACATACCTGCAGACTCCAGTCCTTCCAGGTCCAAGCGGGCTGTGGTCTCAGGCAAGTGCGTAAGCAGCTTGCGGTGACTGTACAATGCTCCATTCATACCCTTCTTCGACTGAAACCATCCTCAGTTTCTGGCAGAACATGCAGGCCACACATGTGATGAGGCCACTGACGCTTAAATAACACACCTACACAAGTAAGAGAATCTCCGAGAGCAAATTGAGGTGTTTAACATGGAGAGACCACATTGATCAACAGTGGCGGACACAAAACATAGACCGTTTCTCTCTCTTGATATCTCTTGCAGCGTATAAAGCCATTACTATTGTGCCTGATTAGTTTGTTATATTAGTGTATCTGAGGTAGCCTAACTAAATCATTAGGTATGTAAAGGATTTTGCCTCAAGGTCGACTCACTCAGCTGTGTGGTTGTGCCATATCGTATAGTGTTCAATCGCCAGTGCCAGTGATGTTCAGTGTTGTTGAGCTCATCTGTATTTAAGTAGTTGATTACCAGTATCTGTTCTTAATTCCAGGCTTCGTATCCAAGTGCTGACAGAATCAGCTCTTGCTGGGACAAATGTCTTGTTGAGACCATACAGTTTCTACATGCATGACACTCATCTGTCCTATCAATTTCTTCTAGATTAATTTAAAAAAAAGAGAATACCATATTGACGCTGAAATGGACTTTCAGGAAGGTGGATGAGGAACAGATGTAGAGGGCTCAAATTCAGCTTCTGTCCAGACACCACTGAAACATAATCATCATCACTATAAGTAAAACTAAATAAAAATGTCTGGACATAAAATGGTAAAATTAGAGATTGTCTCACCTGTCTTCACATTTTGTGCCGAAGTGGACAGCCTGTAAAAACAGTGTCGGAATATTGTTAATGGTTTACTGTACAATAATTTGTATTTCGTATATTTTGCTATATTTGCTTTGCTCTTACAGAAAAGTCCAGAATGTCAGTTTCTGAAAACATAGATCAGCACCACAAAGTAAACGGTTCATCCCTGATTTCATTAGAAAAACAGATTTAAGTTAAAATTTGTCCTTTAACATTAAACTCTATTGATCTTATCTACACTGAGAAATACCACCAGAACACGCAAATGTAAAGCTCAGGTCATGTGTTCAGATAAATGTTAATTACATTATTGGACTGAAATTAATTTATTGCTCATTCTGGTTAGTTAATTCACTCTGTCCTGTTAAGGGATCATGTGAGGACATTACTGAATGTTCTCTAAAGGTAACATAACCAATGTAATTAAGGGACCATGTGAGGACACTACTGAATGTTCTCTAAAGGTAAAAGAAACAATGCTAACTAAGGGATCATGTGAGAACATTACTGAATGTTCTCTAAAGGTAACAGAACCAATGTAATTAAGGGATCATGTGAGAACATTACTGAATATTCTCTAAAAGTAACAGAAACTGAAGGAAAGGAAACCCCCATTTCAGTCATGTGTTTAAGCCTCGTCAGTTTACCCTTGCCAGGGGTGTGTCGGTGGGGGGCGTTATGTTGCTGTATTGGCTCTGTTATGATTGTTATGTGCTTGCTTTGAAAAAGACAAATGATAGCAACATAAATGTTAAGTTCAGAAGTACTGAAAGTCACCCTAAGTGATTTTGTCCGAATGCAATGTCCTTTTTAACCACTGACCTCCGCTTTTTAACACATTACCTCCATTAAACTACAGGTTACAGAATGCAGGTCACACACACACACACACTCACAAACACACACACACACACACACACACACACACTGATATGTAATGCTGTATCTCTCACACAAACAAAAATACTCTCCATACAGGTTTTCAGAGGAATTAACAGATGAACAGGTAGAGTGGAAATCAGTATTCTAATGATGCAGCATTAGGCCTTTCACAGTGCAAACCCACTTCTACTCTTACTCACTACTAAATAGTCAGTCTTAATTCCCCCGCTGCAACTTCTGCTCCTGTCATTTCAGCCCTCACTTAAATAAGTACTGTACCTTGCAGCCTATACAAGAAATGTGTGCATGGTATACCACCACTGCAAACTGTAAGCTAAGACATGTGAGTTCAAACCTAGAGTGCCTTTTCAGAATCAGAATCAGAATCTCTTTATTTCACCAAGTATGTTACACATACAAGGAATTTGTCTTGGTGAGCGCAACACGTATGACAAGTAACAAAAACAAGTAACAAAAACACAGAGCACAGATAATTTACAGTATTAAACTAAAAGAAAATGACTCTAAACAATAAATAGGGTAGGGGATAAATTTAAAAAGTAAAAAGTACTAAAGGTAATAAAGGTGAAGAAGCTGAGAGATGTGAACAGATTTAGTTGAAAAATAGAAAGTTACAGATGACCTGAATATTTACAGAATGAGAACAACTGTACAGGTGTGCAAATAGTCATAGTGCAAATAGCTGTTCAGTCCAGTTTGTACAGTTCAGTTGTATGTTTTGAGGTTTACGGTGGGAGGTGTCCGCTGTGGTTCAGTAAAATCGTTCCACCTATTGATATTGAAATTAAACTGGTTAAACCCTCTTATATTTCCTTCCCAACAGCCAGTTACTGTTTCAGTCTGTATATTATACAGTATGATATAGTAATACAGTATATTTATATTATAGAATATACTTTTAATATGTTCATTTAATTTAAAGGCAAAATTAAAGGCAAAAGTATGTCTTTACTTTGATATGATTGGATTGCAACAAAGGTCTGGTATGATGGTGAGAGCCAGGGATCAACATATTATTATTAGTATTAGAATCCTTTGTTTTCTTTTTCTCTTTATTTATGTACATTTTCTATTATTGTATTATTGTTCTTTACCGTTCTTGGGCTGCTGCAATATGTGCTTTACCTATCTATCTACAATGGTGTCAAAAAGTGTTGTCATGATTTCTTATTTTTTGCATGTTAAGATTTCAGATAATCAAATAAATTTAAATGTTAGTCAAAGATAACACAAGTTAACACAAAATGCAGTTTTTAAATGACAGTTTTTATTATTATGGGAGAAAAAAATCCAAACCTACATGGCACTGTGTGAAAAAGTGTTTGCCTCCCCAGTTAAAACATAACTGTGGTTTATCACACCTGAGTTCAATTTTTGTAGCCACACCCAGGCCTGATTACTGCCACACCTGTTCTCAATTAAGAAATCACTTAAATAGGACCTGCCTGACGAAGTAGACCAAAAGATACTCAAAAAGAAATTCAAGAACAAATGAGAAAAAAAAATTGAGATCTATCAGTCTGGAAAAGGTTATAAAGCCATTTCTAAAGTTTTGGAACTCCAGTGATCCACAGTGAGAGCCATTATCCACAAATGGCGAAAACGTGGAACAGTGGTGAACTTTCCCAGGAGTAAAGGTGTCCATATAACTCGCTTCCTTAATCCTGCAGATTCCCAAAAGGCCTGTCTTTTTCTTTAGCCACACTAATTGCTTCATCTTGAACATATTCAGCTATTACAAAATTATGCAAAATTAATGCCTACTGGACATTAAGGGCACTGTGTTTTAGCTTCTGTTCTGAACATGAACCTTTATTAGACTGTTCTGAGTTTGGTAACAGCAGTTACAGTTAACCTAGCCAAAACTGTCAGAACAATCCAGCCTGGAAATGAGATAGTCCAGACACCTCACCCCCACAAAAGGTATGTCAACAACTCTACACTAGCAAGAGAAAGATACCACAAACTCTTTTTTTAAATCGTCCCCAATTACAATGATAGATTTTCTATTTCTTGACATGGATTAAAAATTTGTAAGGGTCCGGGCTGTACCGCCGGTAGCCAGCAGAGGGCGGCCGCGGCGGCGCCGTTCTGGCAGAACTACAGCCCGGAACTCCAAACTCCAGAATGCCCCACGATGATCAGGCCAACGAGCAGCACCGGGGGCATCGGCAATAAAAGCCCCTACCACATCTACGCTATCGCTGCACCTTTGTAGAGGGGTAGCCAGTACGGTATTAGAAGAGCCAAGAGCCAAGAGCCAAACAATCGTGCAGAGTAGACAGCGGGTCACTCTGCACATAGTGAATTATAATTCCCCTTTTTGTTTAACCCTCTACCGTTCATTTCAGTTCTTATTTAAGCTTTTCTTGCGTTTGAAACACGCTGCTCAGGCGTTTCCTTTGTTTGCTTTTCCTGCCTTTTCTCCCCCTCTTTCACAAAACCCCTCCTGACTTACCCCACGTGTACTACCGCATAGCGCAGTGGTAGCACGTGGGGTTATCACTACAAAGGGGGTTCGATCCCCGCCTCGACCAGAATCACAAAACACGTTCCCAAAACACTTCACTCATAGCTTCACGTGCATCCACATCCAGGAAGTCCGTTTGCTTGCAATTTAACGTTTACATCTCGGCAAACGGATTCCTGCCCTGCGCTTGGGTCCACACCCCCAACCGCGCCGTGACAAAATTAAGATGATTATAATATGCTTACCTTTGGAATATGCATACAGCTTGGTGACCAATATTAAAACCACCACAGGCATCAAAGCCATCCAAAGAAAAAAATGGTCTTGGTCTACCAAACAGATACAGTGGGGAAAGTATGTATTTGATACACCCCCAATTTTGCATGTTTTCTCCCCTACAAAGAATGGAGAGGTCTACTTTTTATCGTAGGTCCACTTCAACTGTGCATATTTTACTCTGCAAATAATAAATTAGGGTAATCAGCAAAATTATGCAAGATGCCAGCGCACATGGATGCTGCAGCTAAGGGCTCTCCTGTACGCAGCTGAAGCTGCTTCCCCCCCCCCCCCCCCATGTTAAGCCTAGTTGTTCAAGTACCTGGTGGACTTTTTAGATTATGGACAAGCGGAACTGCAGACTTCAAATCAGAGAACAATGTCAGGACTTCATACTGCTTCCTAAGAAGCCTAGCAGAATATTCATCAACCTCAATGCATCCTTTGATATAAACCATGTAAGGACGATATAAATAAGCATAATATGCAGGTTTTACTCTTCACAGAATTGCTTTAATTTGGATAAAATGCAAACTATTAACAATTTTGAGTACACCTGGTACTCAGCAGGCTTGGTTGCTGGTTGGTCGGCAGGCTTCCTCATGAACTGGGGCCAACATGTAAGTTTCACTGGAGATGACTTGGGCATTCACAGCTGGTCACGGCCTCAGGCAGTCGATGCTGGCTTATTTGGTCCCCAGCTCTTGATGCTTTGTTCAGCGGAATGCAGTCAGGTGCACGGAACCCACAGCATCTTTCTTTGGAAGGCTCTTACTAAGGAACTCTGCTTTTATCTGAGTCTGCTTCTAGGGGGACCCATCTACAGCACGTACCCTCTGGTCAGCAGCATTGAGCGAGCGAATCCGGATTCAGAGAGAGGCCGAAACTGAGACTTAGGCTGAGCCCCACCAGAGGCTAATTTAGATAATTTCTCTGTATGTGACCAGAGTATATATACAGGCCCTGAAGGCAGACCAAGTGTGTCAACCTCTCATGCACAAGCAATTAGTCTGCTCATTCTTCCACAAAATTACATATGTGAGATTCTAAATTGCCTATAAAATGGTAAAAGAGTAATGTGTTGTGTTGATGGACAAACAGATTGAGACAAGCTCTGAGCTAAAATCAAGGCGAGGTTTATTTAACAGATTTGTAATCAACCACAGCAGCAACAAGAGCAAGACGGGCATAGCAGAGGGGCAAGACACAGCCAGAAACAAGCGGACGTAGAAAACCAGGCAAAACAATCAGAACAGCGAAAGTATCAAAAGGGCAAAGACAAAAGAGTACATCAGTAAAACAGAACAACGTCAAAAACCAGAGTAGCAAACAAGAGTACTCACAGTGTGCTGCGCTCGGTATGCAGAGTGGCAATACTTCACAACAGATCAGTGGGAGAGAGGAGTACATATACAAACAGACCAAATTAACAACAGGTGTGATCAATATTCAGGTGACTCAGATCTGGAAAACGGAACAGGATTGGGAGATGGCGGACACATGAAAGTGATATCATGGGGTGCTGGGTTATTGGGAAATGAAAAGGTTAATAATAATCTAGATAAAAGAAATGGGGTAGTTTAAGAATCATTACCTACATAGAGAGAAATGGAAGAAGAGATCTGACTTATTGAAAGTTTCAAAATGGATTCTGTTTGGATCTGAGTTATGAGCTGATTATAACTCATATATATTTTTAATATATGAGATTTTAACAAAACATTAACAACAACTAATGGACTCATTCTAACACTGTGTAATTATAAAGGGAAGGGGGAGCCAACATGGCAGCCATCCTGAATGTTTATCATCTTACAGAGCACATAACATTCCTATCCCCGTATTCCATTTCTCAGGTTCACAGGGCTACGAATGTGACTGACTGGCATAACGAACAATCAGGAGCATTTACATATCCGGACTGAACCACAAAATCCCACAAAAATATTATTATTATTATTATTATTAATGTTGTTATTATTATTATTATTATTATTATTATTATTATTATTGTTATATTTATCTGCATTGTGGGATTGATGTGGACAAATGAGTAAAAGCAATGAGATAGTATAACAAGATATGCAGGAGAGACATCTTTTTGTGCTAAACAGGTGGCACTGAATATTAAGTGGACCTCAGTTTCATTAATTGGTTTAATTGGCTTAATCAAGAACTATTACAGTAAGAGTCAGCAACACAGACATATTACTGACGATAACTGACTTTATACTCCAGCAAAACAAAAGCTGAATATTTCAATTATAGACACATGTTTGCAATATTCATAGAAACTTCAGATAACGGAGAATCTTAAAACAATGTAACTTTAAAGCAATAAATTAGTGAATAAATAAATAAAAAAATAATTGTAGAATGTTGCAACAATGGAATTGTCAGCTCAACAAAAAATCTACAGTAGTATTGCATTTTCAACTCTTTTATTTCATACAAGTACAAGTACATGGTTTTTATACTTGCAGAGTCATAAATCTTTACATTTAAGTAATTAAAATGTAGCTGATTTTAAATTCTGTGCATTAGTTACCTTGGATTGAGTAGCGTTGCAATGTAGAAAAAACAACATTTAATCCATAGACTTTAAGTACAACTCTGAGACGTGCCACATGCAGAAGTTCTCGGCCATAGGATCCATCTGCTACTGAACAGCTCCAAAGAGATGCTGGTGGACTTTCGCAGTGCCAGGCCACTCACACAGCCAGTCTCTATTTTTATTATTTTTTGCCTCTTCCCCTAAACTATGTGTAATGTGTAAACCACATAAACTCAGGAGATTAATAGCAGTCATTATCAAAGGGAAAAGTGTAAAAGGGAAAGGTGTAAAAGGGAAAAGTTTAAAATGGAAAAGTGTTAAAAGGAAAAGTGTAAAAGGGAAAAAGGTAAAAGGGGAAGGTGTAAAAGAAAAAAGTGTAAAAGGGAAAAGGTGTAAAAGGGAATGTGTTGTTTTGGTATTTTGATTATATATATATATATATATATATATATATATATATATATATATATATATATATATATATATATATTATGCTGATCTCTTTTAAATCCTAAATACAGTGTGTATGACATGACAGTGATTCAGACAGGAGATACCAACTGTTAGATCTTTATTTAAAGTCAAAATATAATATGGTCATATTATATACATGCATCATATGTACTGTACTTCAGTAAGGAGTACTTGAATCACCAACCAAAGCACACTTGTCTTTCTGATAACACCTGATTGGTGGACGATTTCTGAACTTTCCAGTTGTTCCAGTTGTCTCACTGTAGTTCCAGAGCATGCAAAATGTTGAATCCACAGTGTTACATTTTCAGTGTTGGCATGGTCTGTGCCAATATATTCTGATTGTTGGATCATGCATATCGTCGCTGTCCCGAGAAAACAGGTATCCCCATTTTTGTTGGTTTTTACTTTTATGCTTTTTTTAACTGCTGTTTACACTGTGTGGAAATTACACTTACATGAAGAATGAACTAACAGAATTGACTTCCATTCAAACAAAATTAGGTTTTTGGCCTCTCCTGTAAAGTTGCCATTTTGGAGATATCTGTTTTTTTTGTTTGTTTGTTTGTTTTTTTTGTTGTTTTTTGGACAGCGACGATATAACACCATGGATAGATAATAAAGCAATACGCGAATTAGATTTTATGCAAACTGATTTATAATAAAAATAAAAACCTAATGTAAATTCAAACCAGGACCCAGACAAAAAGTTACCTGCTGCTTTGATTCTGTAGGTATTTCATTTTCTCCATTGCTTTTACCACAATGGCAAAGAAAACGAACAGACAGATTGGCGATGTGCAAAGAATTACAACCCATGACCAGAACTTCGTATTATGTGCTTCCTCTAATTCTGCTTGAAGTTTTTGGTTCTCATATTGTTCATCTCTTAATTTAACTGCCATCTCATTAAACTTTCTTTCCTCCTCTGCTTTCATCTCTTTTTCCCTCTGACTCCATTTCAGTTTCTCCTCCTGTCTGATCTCTTCCTCCCTGTTCTCGATGTTCCTTGTTTCCTCCTCTTTCATTTTTCTTTCCATCTGTTTTCTCTTTAGTTCCTCTTCTTGTCTGATTTCTGTCTCTCTGCTGTAACATTTTCTCATGTTCTCCTCTTTTGTCCTTCTCACCATCTGTTTACACTTTAGTTCCTCCTCCTCTCTGATCAGTCTTTCCATTGTTTCTCTTTTCACACTCTCCTCTGTTTTGATTTCTTTAATCTGAATTAATTTCTTCCTCTGTTCTTCTTCTCTGGTGTTTTTTTCAACCCTCTGGTGCACTTCCTGTGTATAAGTGTAGCCCAAAGACCCAAATAATATTGAATCTACCTTTTCAAGCAGCTTTGTGACTTGAATGCGATTGTTTTTCTGATGGTTGTTGAAGACGTGATATCTACCTTCACAGGTGTCTACAAGCTTCTGAAGCTCAACACTGTTACTGATAAACTTCTCAATGGGTTTCTTCTCTAACAGATCTCCACCAGTGAAGAGTAGTATGGTGAACTTCACAGCTTCTTCTCCAAAGTTCTCCTGAATCCACTTCACAGCGTTCATCTCCTCCTCTGTGAATCTTCCCAGCCTGACCACCAGCAGGAACACATGAGGATGATGAGCAGGATAGTGAATACATTCAGGTGCACTGTGGGCTGTTTGTTGTGATGTGAGCCACGTGTCCATCACCCCAGGAGTGTCAATCACAGTGATGTTCCGTCCATCTACAGCTTTGTTTATCCTCTCACAGTGTGCAGTCACAGATGCTGGAGACACCTCGACTCTGAAAGCTTCTTCACTTAGGATGGTATTTGCTGATGCACTCTTCCCAGCCCCAGTCTTACCCACCAGCATCAGTCTCAGCTCATGATGGTTTATCTCTTGCTCTTAAAATCAGAAAACACAATTTCAGCTCTTTATCCAGTGTGGTGCTGATGTGCTTAGTTTGGAGAGGATAATAATCATGATAATAATGACAATGACAATAATAATAATAAAAATAATAGTAATAATAATCTTTAATTATAAAGCATCTTTTGTACAAGTGTCAGCTCAATATGACACTAGTAATCAGTAAAGTAGAAACTGAATTAAATGTATTGGGTGGAGTAGTATGTAGAGGGCTGGAAATGTAGTATATCACCATATTACAGTTATATTAAGTATATTTACGTAAATGTATGTGTTATAGATGTATATTAATGAACATGTCAAAATGAACATGTAGCAGTAGCAGGCTAATTAAACATCTACAAGACAACATAGCTGTTGGTTAGCCACTGATGGAGAGGTTTCTTGGGGTGCTTTCACAGCTCCCTTGTTTGAATTTGGACATATAGTTATTTACTCTAACCAAAACCCGGTACGTGGAGTCTAAGTAGAACAATTTGTTAAACTGGGATGCAAAGGCAGATGAATATCCACTTACCTTTAGGATAAGCATACCACCCGATGGCCAACATCAAAACTACAACTGGGAGCAAAGCCATCCAAAAGGAAATACTGCTGTTCTTCTACCAAAACAGACAGTAACATGTACATGATGTCTATGAATATATAACTCAGTTACAGTCAGGCTAGACAGCACATATACACATTGTAAAAATATCCTGAATATCAGCACTGTTCTTAAAGCAGTTACAGTATTAATTCACTCATTAATTTCTTCAAGTCTTGATGCGTTTTCAATAAAATATATTTAAAGACTTCAGAGACACAAAAAAAACACACTGGTCAAGATGTGCTACGTTTTCTGTACCCCATTTCAGATGCAAGCTTGCATGTATATGAGACTGATGTAGGTTTAATCTCACATAGAGTACAGAACAAGATCATATCTATTTCCAGTGAAAACTCCAGTTTTGGAAGTTCCTATTTTTCATTTATCTTCCTCTGGCTTTCTCCATCCTTATGTAAAAACAGGGTTTATGGGGAAATTCTGTTCTGTGCCTTCTGATATCTGCACATCTCCTGTATTGTTACAACTTATTTATTTATTTATTCATTTAAATTACTTGTTTATTTTAAATTCTAAATACTTATGTTGATTTCACTGTCCCAACACTGAAACTATTCTCTACATTATACAATATGTACTGTAAGCTTACCTCTTTACTCTGAAACCCCTGCTGGGGTGTGCTTTTCCTTATTGGGGTATCTCCTGTCTTTTCAACTCGAGACCTAATAAAATACAGACACATTATCAGCAAAAGAAGCTACAATTTAAATATGCAACTGCAAGAACTAAGTCTCTTACATAGCTCCTACTGAAGTTTGACATGGGCTGTTAAAAAATAAAGTGAATAAAAGTATAATAAATTGGAGGTCAAAGGTTCTGTTACACCATCTGCATGCCTATTGTAGGTGCTTTCGATTGTGGACAGAGGTTAGTATGGGAACTTTGACAAGTCTGCAGGAGTGTACAAAGCACTGACACATTCCTTCTGTAAACATCACTGAAAAGGTCTGTGACATGTGGTAAAGTAGTCATTCTATAGGTTTGGACCCGCCAAGCCTTCATTCTTCTTTTTTCAGTGTCCAACACAAGTACCTTGTTCAAGTACCTTTGAGTTCATATCTCACAGGGCCTGTCGTTGTCTTTTATGTATATGTAACGTATGTGCTGTAATTTAATTTAAACCTTTTTTAGTTATACTGATTTATTGCTTCTTATTTTCTACTTTTTTAGCTTATTTTTATACTATTTCTGGTATTTAACTTTATCATCGTCGTTTTAAGTGGGTAATTGTACAGTTAAAAAAGTTATGAAATAACTGAAACTTAGTAAGGGGACAATACCTGAAACCCTGCCTTTTACTAGTCACCCGAGTATTGATCACACACCTGTTGTTAATCTCGTCTGTTTGTACAAATACTCCTCTCTCACATGACTCATGTTGAAGTATTGCCACTCAGAGCTTACTGAGTGTGTCTCTGCTATTACTCTTGTTTGCTACTCTGGTTTTTGAATTTATTCTGATTCGCTGATTTACTCTTTTGTCTTTACCCTTTTTGGTACTGGACTGATTGACAGCCGCTCTAAGTGGTGACACAAGTTACCATTTCTCCTCTATCTTGCTATTGTCTGTTCCCCCTTTCCTTGTATTTATTCCCTGATCTTCTCCTTTGCACACTGCTGAAGTTCCAGTATGTCCCATTCCACCATGCTTTGCATCTGCTTAGTAGGATGCAGTGCCTTCTTGTCAGTTTGTCATGTTAATGTATCTGAGGTAGCCTAACTAAATCATTAGATGTACAGGATTTTGCCTCAAGTCACTCACTCAGCTGTGGTGCCTATAGTGTTCACTGCAGTGCAGTGCAGTGTTGTTAGTGTTGTTTGATCTCACTGTATTTAAGTTGTTGATTCCATATGAGTACTGTACTCTACTGTACCATGCTGAGCCTACTCATCTTATTTTTCCCAGTCTATCCCCTACTCTCTATCCTCCCAGGCCCTTCTACCATACCAGCCCTGCACTTTATAACCCCAGCAGTTCCCTTCATCCTTTCACCTGTACCTCTTCCTTCATCTCTGTTTCTCTCTTTTTCTGTCTTCCTTCATAGACTCCCTACATCTGACCAGCCCCTCATTTTGAATCCACCTCCTTTTTATATCGCTACCATACACTTATTCCAGGTTCTGTTCCCAGGCTAAAGTGCTGAAGAATCAACTTATGCTGGACATAGTCTTGTTGAGCACCATGTTTCTCATCATGTAAAGTTCCTTCAATTTCTTCTATTTTAATTTAATAGAGAGAATACCATCTTACCTGAAATGACTTTCAGGAGAGGTAGGAACAGATGTAGAGGGCTCAGATTCAGCTTCCCAGACACCACTGAAACATAATCATCATCTATAGGTAAAACTGAATAAAAATGTCTGGACATAAAAGGGTAAAACTAGAAATTGTCTTACCTGTCATCGATATCATGTCTATTAGATTCCCATTTTGTGTCGGAGTGGTTAGCCTGTAAAAAACAGTGTCCAAATATTGTTAATGGTTTACTGCACATGAATTTGTATTTCCTATATTTTGCTATATTTGCTTTGCTCTTGCAGAAGAGTCCAGAACGTCAGTTTCTGAAAACATAAATCAGCACCAAATGGTAAACGATTCATCCCTGATTTCATTAGAAAAACAGATTTAACCTGAAATTTGTCCTTTAACATCAAACTCTATCGATCTCAACTACTCTGAGAAATACCACCAGAACACGCAAATATGAAGCTCAGGTCATGTGTCCAGATAAAAGTTAATTACTTTCTTGGACTGAAATTAATTTATTGCTCGTTCTGGTTAGTTAATTCACTCTGTACTGTTACAACAAACAAAGATAATGTGTTTCATATTTAACAAGAAAGTCAGGACAGTTAACCTCATTAGCTCTGCATGGCAGGATTAGTTTGAAGGCAAGGCGGCAGGTTTGTGTTCTGGGTTATAAATAGACATTAGGACTGGTGAACATGATCATTTCCAAACAGAAAACAAGGACATTGTTGGGTTTCTGTGTGAAATGTGTCACATGTTGTACATTAACTTTACATGTTTGCGTTCTCGTGTGCCTTTCCTGATTTCTTGCTCTGTGTAGGTTCCTCTGTTCATTTTCAGGTGTCTACTTTTATCCTTCTTTAGTTTAGTATAGGTAATATCAGCAGTGGTGGACAGTACAGAAGTAAATGTAATTAGTTACTGTACCTAAGTAGTTTTGTTGTGTATCTGTACTTTCCTGAAGTATTTCCATTTTGGATGACTTAGCTCTTTAACTCCAGCACATTTCAAACTCTAATATCTGATTGTTTACTCCACTACATTATGGAAAAGGTGTAGGTACTTTCGGCTTATTTGCATGAAAAAGTATAACACGTCAAAACAAAACAAGCTTATTCATAGATTCTTAATATCCATGGAAATATCCATTTCAGTCCTGGACAACATCAAGGAGCACCTGGAGGAAGGTACTGTAGGTAAAGCAGGACGAGGTTAAGGCAAACACTGACTGACAATCACACATCAAAACATCAGTGAAAAGATCAAACACATTGTTCCTGACTTTGTGTGTACACACACCACAGTATAGAAACAAGTACACATGTACTTATGACTTTTTAATACAACACTTACTTTCTTTTATAGTAAATGTGTTTTAGCTAGCTTATATTTATGAACAAAGACCTACAGATGCGATATAGCAAAGGAAAACCCATTTGTGAGCCTGTGGTTGATGTTTTTAAGTTTTAATTAACTGATTTGAAAATAAACCTTAAACTAAAATTTTCCTTGTTTGCAAAAAGTTGTTTTATGGTTCTAGCTGATGGAACCTGTTCTCCTTCAGTGTTTTGTGCTGATGGTGATTTGAAAAGACATCAGTGCCAGACTAAATGAATGAGCTTCTATTAAAGACTGGTGGACTGAGAGACACTAGAGTCTCTTCACCTACACTGAGCTGATGAAGAGTCCTGTTCCAGAAATGATAATAGGACATTAGAGCCATAATAAACCATGCTCCTGTTACTCTCCATACTTCAGTACATCTGAACTACATACTTTAGTACTGGTACTCTCCATACTTAAGTACATCTAAAGGTACATACTTTAGTACTGTTACTCTCCATACTTAAGTACATCTGAAGGTATATACTTCAGTACTGTTACTCCAGTGGAGGTCTAAAGGGAGGAGCTCCTACTTTTACTGGAATAATGTTTTACCTTGGGCATCTCTACTTTAACTCCACCACTAAATATCAGTCCATGGTTTTTATGTTGTCATGTACTTGTGATTTGTGATATTGCTTCTGTCAACATGGACTTCAATAAAGAACACTTGCTTCTGCTTCCTGCCTGCAGGCCTCCTGAACTTTTAAAGAAACTGACATACATAGTGCATCATATTAAAACTGATAACCAAATGTCTGTAATTACACAGATATTCATAGCATTCTGTGATCACAAATTCCAATAATAGGACATTACAGGTTAATATTTAACAACTCTTCCATAGTTTACCATGTTGTAACTATTTTGTCCTGATTTTGATTACTTTTGAGCAGTAGTGTATTCTTCACACAACTGTAGAATGACGTTTTTTTTTTACTACTGGCAAGGTCACCACTGAAGTCACACCTGCTTAGGATATCAGAATTCAATTCATCTGTGAGTGGTCCTAATATTTGGCTTATAGATGTACATAAAAAAAATAAAAATACAAATTATAGATACAAATCTAGAATTACTTCCTTTATATGTACTTTTGTTTTGTTCACCTAAAAACAGATTCTGTATTACTTTCTTAGTGATCTGGGTTAAGATGTTGGTTTCTTCAGTTATTTATTTATTTATTCAATTATTTTTATTTATTCATTTTAAAAAATGAAAAAAAAAGATCTTACCTGAAATGACTTTTGATTGAAGTTGCTAACAGATGTAAAGTGGTCAAATTCCTCCTCATCATGTCTGTTATGTTCGTGACTGGTTTGTGTTCTTGGTTACAAACATGTAATTCAGACAAAATATTAGGGATGGCGAAACAAGGGTGGTAATATAAACAGGGATGGTGATATAAACATGGTGATATGAACAAGGGTGGTGATATAAACATGGTGATATGAACATGGATGGTGATATGAACAGGGATGGTGATATGAACATGGTGATATGAACAGGGGTGGTAATATAAACAGGGATGGTGATATGAACAGGGATGGTGATATGTACAGGGATGGTGATATGAACAGGGATGGTGATATGTACAGGGATGGTAATATGAACAGAGATGGTGATATGAACAGGGATGGTGATATGTACAGGGATGGTGATATGAACAGGGATGGTGATATGTACAGGGATGGTGATATGAACAGGGATGGTGATATGAACAGGGATGGTGATATGAACAGGGATGGTGATATGAACAGGGATGGTGATATGAACAGGGATGGTGATATGTACAGGGATGGTGATATGAACAGGGGTGGTAATATGAACAGGGGTGGTAATATGAACAGGGATGGTGATATGAACAGGGATGGTGATATGAACAGGGATGGTGATATGTACAGGGATGGTGATATGAACAGGGATGGTGATATGTACAGGGATGGTGATATGAACAGGGATGGTGATATGTACAGGGATGGTGATATGTACAGGGATGGTGATATGAACAGGGATGGTGATATGAACAGGGATGTTGATTTGAACAGGGATGTTGATATGAACAGGGATGGTGATATGAACACGGATGGTACAGTCATTTCCCAGACGTACTATATTACAATTTCAGATTCCTGAGTGTAAATACCTCTAGTTGTACACTGACTGTTGAGCGTATAACAAGTGTTTTCCACTGTGTAAGTTATGTTTTACCTGTTTGCAGAAAGGTCGGGAGGGAAATCTTTAGAGTGGCTGGTTTTCACAGACACAGCAACAGATTGTTGGTCTGATGGGATATTCCTGAGCCATGACCTGCATTTCTATACAAAGAAGAAACAGAGACATTCAGTAGATCCACTTGTCAGCAGTCTTTGGGTCTATTAAGACAGCAAAGCACATAATAATAATAATAATAATAATAATAATAATAATAATAATAACAACAGCATTGACTATAATAGTGGTGTTTATTAAACTGATTTGTGTCTTTAGGTCATTAAATTCATAATTTCTGCTGTTACTGAAGTCTACTGTCTCTAAAAAGCTTTCAGCTGGCAATGATATGAGAAGTATGAAAAAAACTATGAATAAAAATTATTATTATTATTATCAATAATTCTGAAGGTCATTCTGTATTGAAAGGCTTGTTATTTCAGTCCTAACATTGAAATACTCCTAATGACTGTAAACAAGCTCATGTCAGTCTGGAAACGAAACTTTTCCCATTACTGCTCCTTTCAGGTTGGTGCTCCTACATTAATCAGTTTTAGTCTTCTTCTTTTCTCCAGGCTGAACGTTTGTGAGTGCTGAATCCTGAGTGTAAATAGCTGATGGAGTGCCCATCTCCAGTTTATATCTTGAGGTTCTTCAGGTCTGAATGTTTGTGGTTCTCTGTGTGTTTAAGTGTGTTACCTGATTAGAGTCTTGCTGATTGAGTGCGATGTCAGCTGTGATAGTTTTCTCTGTGTGATCTGTAAACAGACTCTGAGCCTCATCTAGAGTTTCATTAGTAAGAGAGGCAAACACACACACACACACACACACACACACACACACACACACACACACACACACACACACACACACACACACACACACACACACACACACACACACACACACACACACACACTCTGTGAATCAGTGTACCTTAATGTACACAAAGCTGTCAGTACACTTCACACAACGTGCTGCTGGAACTGTTAAGGCTGGAATCCGTATTTGAATAAATGCTGCATTTACCTACTTTTATGTGTTAAGCTAAATCCTAGTGAGTCACCAGGAGTGTGCAGCACAGCACATCTAAAGAGAGTGAGGTAACCTGTCTACAGGTCCTTTCCTGTTAACGCCACAGTGATGTCTCAGCAGTATTCAGATGTAGGACTGTGGAGACTCTGCACCTAGCTGCCTGTATTAGAGCTCTAATTCGAGGTGGTAATGTTTGTAACAGTCCCATTTGGTCCAAAACCTCTGCACACTTTCTTCAGCATCAGGTTTCAACAACTGCAGTTTTACATGTGAGAAGCTGACACTCCACGAATCTTCTGTCAGCTTTGACAGCTTCAACTGCTTTTAAATGTGCCATTTAAGGACAATCAAATGGTGTAAAAAAAGATGAGGGATGTTTAGGACTGACCATTAGTGGCAGGAGTTGAGCTGATATGGTTCAGGTTCCATTCTTCACGTCCTGAGTCCGATTTCTGAGGATAAAAGACAGAAAGACAGAAAGAGAGATCCTTTAGTCCTATCCAACAAAATGAACAAGTCACACTGATTAGCTCATCCAATTCATCAACATGCATCCTCAACCCAATACCAACAACCCTGTGTTGTTAAACTTCTATAATAAACTCGTCCCTCAGTCCTGGATATGTACCAAAATCATTAATACTCAGTTATAAATCCTTTAATTAAAAACCCAGAACTTGATCCAAATGAGCGCGTCAACTATAGACCAATGCTAGAATCACCAAAGCTTAATCTGCTGTCTCTGTCAAGTCTCTTGTCCCTCCTGCCAGACCTGATCATGCTCTTCTGCTCGTCAGCCAGCCTGTTTGACAGAGAACCTATGGGATGGTTCTAATTTTACATTTACTACCTCCTGGATTAATCAGAATGTTTCTGAAAGATGTTCTAAGCTTCTTTGTTGTTATACAGTACAATCTCATTGGCTCTATCCTTCTCCCATTCTCCGGGCTTGGCCTGAGAAAGGATGGGTTCCTCGCTTGAGCCTGGGTTCGTCTTGTCGCATCTGGCTTGCTCAAGGGGGCTTGGACCCTGGTTCCCTTTCTTATATGTATACATGGACTCGTTTATATGTGTTTTCTGTTTTCTTTATATAAACTGCTTTTCTGTAAAGCTGCTTTGGACAACATTAGTTGTAAACAGTGCTATACAAATAAATACAGATTGATAGATTCTTCCTGCCCCAATGAGAACAAATTTGTATATAGCAGTAACTCTTATCTTATAAATTCCATGTTATCTTTCAGCATCTCATCTCTAGTTAGAAAATCTTAACCTACTCGGTCACATTCAGAAATCATATAGAGAACTTTGGTGCTTGTCACTGAATAAAACCAGAATATTGAAGTTAGCACAGTATTTGGAAGTTTGGTCTAGTCTGGATGTTTGTGTAACAATGTTTCCTTGCCTGGAAATAAGTTTCTGTAATACAGTCCAAGGAATGAAACACAAAAGCGATGGTTTAAACTGAACAATGCAGATAAAATAATCTATAGATTAATAATAACTCAGTAATCAGTAACAGCCCTATCTCACACAGGAGTCTAACAGTAAACAGCAGAATACTCTTCGCATGGTACATGAGTTGAGTTCGTTTAAACGTGTTCTAGGAACTAGGAATAAAACATTTCGTACCAGCTTTTATCTTCCAACAATAAAATATTCTTTGGTCAAATTAACATTTCACCTGCATGTAAACAGCTTTATCCCAGTGTGTCTTATGAATGCTCAGTTACCTTTATCATTTTCTTCTCTGGTCCATCCTCTTTGTCCAAGAGTGTCTCCTGATTGACAGCTGCCTGTCTCGCTTCCTCCTCTGGTCGCTTCTCTTTCTTCATGTGTGTGTGTCCTGACTGATAGCTGCTTGTCTCACTCACTTCTCTGGTCCATCCTCTTCCTCCATGTGTGTGTCCTGATTGACAGCTGTCTGTCTCACTTCCTTCTCTGGTCCATCCTCTTCCTCTACATGTGTGTCCTGATTGACAGCTGTCTGTCTCACTTCCTTCTCTGGTCCATCCTCTTCCTCTACATGTGTGTCCTGATTGACAGCTGCCTGTCTCGCTTCCTTCTCTAGTCAATCCTATTCGTCCATGCGTGGGTCTTGATTGACAGCTGCCTGTCTCTCTTCTGTCTCTGGTCCATCCTCTGTCTTCATGCGTGTGTCTTGATTGACAGCTGCCTGTCTTACTTCCTTCTCTTATCCATCCTCTTTCTCCATGTGTGTGTCCTGATTGACAGCTGCCTGTCTCACTTCCTTCTCGGGTGCATCCTCTACCTCCATATGTGTGTCTTGATTGACAGCTGCCTGTCTCACTTCTTTCTCGGGTCCATCCTCTTTCTTCATGTGTATCCTGACTGACAGCTACCTGTCTTACTTCCGTCTCTGGTCCATCCTCTGTCTTCACGTGTGCGTCCTGATTGACAGCTGCCTGTCTCACTTCCTGCTCTCTTACCTACTCTGTCTTCATGTGTGTGTCCTGACTGACAGCCACCCGTCTCACTTTCTTCTCTGGTCCATCCTCTGTCTTCATGTGCGTGTGCTGATTGGCAGCTGCCTGTCCCAGTTCTTTCTCTTGTCGATCCTCTTTCTCCATGTATGTGTCCTGATTGACAGCTGCCTGTCTCACTTCCTTCTCTGGTCCATCCTCTTCCTCCATGTGTGCGTCCTGATTGACAGCTGCCTGTCTCAATTCCTTCTCTAGTCGATCCTCTTTACCCATGTGTGTGTCCTGATTAACAGCTGCCTGTCTCACTTCCTTCTCTGGTCCATCCTCTTTCCTCATATGTGTGTCCTGATTGACAGCTGCCTGTCTCACTTCCGTCTCTGGTCCATCCTCTGTCTTCATGTGTGTGTCCTGATTGACAGCTGCCTGTCTCACTTCCTTCTCTGGTCCATCCTCTGTCTTCATGTGTGTGTTCTAATTGGCAGCTGTTTGTCTCAGTTCCTCCTCTGGTCCATCCTCTGTCTTCATGTGTATGTTCTGATTGGCAGCTGTTTGTCTCAGTTCCTCCTCTGGTCCATCCTCTGTCTTCATGTGTGTGTTCTGATTGGCAGCTGTTTGTCTCAGTTCCTCCTCTGGTCCATCCTCTTTCTCCATACGTATGTCCTAAAAGACAGCTGCCTGACTCACTTCCTTTTCTGGACCATCCTCTTTCTCCATACGTGTGTCCTGATTGGTCACATATAGAGATTAAGAGATGCAGCATACTAACATGACTTCCACCATTTTGAAATCCATTCTCATGAACAAAATATAATTAATGCATACAGTTTTTGGTATGCACATATAAAAGCTTGTTTAAAAGGTATATGTAGCATGTAAAAAAGAACAAGATAAAAATTTCAAACTAAAATAAGGATGCATGAGTGTAACAGTATAGAACAGTCACACTGTGTGACAGACATACCAAGCTACTTCTAGTTTAGCATCTGAAGCCAGCTAGCTAACTGCATTGTCACCTTTTACCTAAATATAACACAACATATAATTTCACCTTTCTTTCAATAATTAGTAATAAAACCACATATATATATATATACATATATATATATATATATATATATATATATATATATATATATATATATATATATATATATATACATATATATGTGACAACAAACAGTAGGTGACAATGAAGTTAAAAGCAGTAAATGGAGGCCTTCAGGAATTCCATCAGATGGAGAGTTCAGGAGTTCAGGATTTTTAGCCACCACTCTCAGTTTATCAAACAAGGCGGAAGTTATAGATTTTAGATGGTGCAGCAGTTACATTCTGTTGTTAGAGTCTGGAAAATAGGATGCTAATTTTAGCCTCTTATCAATGACTCCAAGACTGGCCACACATTTGATTAAAAATTCTTTCTGGGTTATCAGGTAAGCATCACAAGGAGATACATTGCCTTTCAGATAATCTTTTTCTGACACCACTGCTGTATAATCAAAACTGCATTTCTGGAAATATATTTGTAAGTACTTAAGGGTAATAATAAACACATAAACACATTTACACATAAATCTCTGTGTAACTAAAATATCAATATTAGTGTATCAAATTAAAATGTCAGTATTAGCAGAATGTGAAATTTTATTGTGATCCCAGCATTGCATATATGAGTAGGAAACATAATTGCAAACATTAGGGGTTGTAGTAAAATAGAGAATATTGCAATATTATGTTTACTGATGCCAAGTGTGTGATATCAAATCTCAAAAACACAGTATTGATTTTTAATTAGTAGTTTACATGAAAAGATTCAGTCAGTAAATTATTGTGTTGTGTTTAAACCTCTGACCACAAGAAAGAAATCCCACTTTCAGCCATTTGACACTTCCACTCCAATGTAAACAAATAATGCATAAGTGCACATAGCTAATATTAGCATTAGGTAATCTATATATATGGTGGTTTTCATACCTCTTAATTTGATTTTTAAAAATCCCAACATATCACCTTGTTTGCAGTATATCACAATATATCAAACTGTAAGCCCTGTGTCATAATATGGCAGGTTCTTGCCAATACACATCTTTAGCAAACTACAGATCATTACATTTTCATTTTAGTTCTTCTACTGATATGCCTTAACACATGTACAGCAGTTGATGACTTTACCATCTGGATAAGATATTTCAAGCTGTGCATTGTCTTGGCCAAACAAGGCAAGTCCTTCTACAGATATGTGAGCAATGTACACCATGTGTCTCTTTTACAGTCAGACTTTACAGTGTCAACATGCCACACAAAAGTCATTTGTTCTGCTGTTTGCATGAATCATTTTATCATTATGCTCACTTTGATCATAATTTCTATTGTCTTATAGGAGAATACAATCCAGTTTAATAAGATCTGATTTGTTATTCAAATTAGGAAAGTGTACATATGGTGTTCACTGTGCTATTATTATTATTATAATAAGAACTTCAAAATGTTACAAATTGTTTGTGGTTTTCAATTAAAGTATTTTATAAACAATTAATTATAATAATAAGAGTTTCATTACCTGGATAAGAGTTCATAGAAACTTAGAACTTGATGATAAGTAGGCTATAACTTTTCTCCTTTCTCTTATTTACTTAATGTGTGTTATGTAATGCTAATGCACATGTTCCTGTATATTTCGGTAGGTTTTAAGTCTTTATAAATGTATCAATAGGCTCCTCATCGCAACATCTGTAACTTGTATGTTTGAACGTTACAGGTGGCTTACTGTTTTCAGCACTTGCAGCGACTCTGGCTATTGTAATCAGAGGTACTCAGCGAAATAAGAGATCAAGACAAGATGTAACGATTATAGTTTGTTTCCTGGTTTACCACGATTTAGACAAAAATCATTTCAGAGATTTTATGAGATTTTAGGAGGTTGTTTGTGAGCAATTCGAGGCGTGACAGGGGAATATTGTCAGAATATCCAGTATCAGTCTAACTTTACCGAGCTGCTGTAAAGTTAGAGCTACGTGTGTTTGAGTGTGTGGATTATTTCTTATTGAAGAGACAGTGAAATATACTAAATGTAAATGTTGTTCAGTTCAGGCTTGAGTTTTACCTTAAGACCTCCAGGAAGCAGGCCAGACCGGAAACGCGGACTCAAACTAACGGAGCTGACGGCGGGATAAATAATACAGAATGAGCCATTTCCCCCCAAGAGGAGGTAGAAATGAAGAGTTACCTGTGTGATTAGGTAGTGAAGATTAAGATTTCTGTTCTCCTTCTTCTTCTTTTCTGTAAAGTCTCTCGTGCTGAACCACCTGTTGCTCTTCCGGAGTTGGCTGACCTACACACAGCAGCATCTCATCGCTCCAACATGGCGCTTCTAACGGATCCCCAGCGAACCAATCAAACTCCGCCCCCGCCGCGTTTACTTTCACTTTTGCTTTAGTGCCGAGACTAACGGTGCACCAGAAAACTGCGTTCAATAAAACCAACACCTGATATATGATTTATGAAGGTTCTACAGCAAAGCACAGGCTCAGAGTGAACTGATGAAGGAAACCCCCCCAGTCATGTGTTTAAGCCTCGTCAGTTTACCCTCGCAGTTCCCCAGGGGTGGGATGGTGAGGGGCGTTCTATTGCTGTATTAGCTCTTTTAAGATTACAAAATACATCCCCTAAATGTAGGTTGTAACAGATTCAATTACACTGCTCAAACTGAGTTACATATTTTAAATACACTGAAATACAGCAGGAATCAGAAAATGTTGGGACAGTATGGAAAGCGTGAATCGAAAACACAGTGTTTCTATTATTTACCTGACTTTTATATCACTGCAGACAGTATAAACTCAGCATATTTCATGTTTTATGATTTTAATTTAATGTGGTAATATACTGTCACGCTTCCAGGTTACCCTGTCTCCTCCGCTCTCCCGGACTCCATTTCCCAGAGGGCTATACTGGAGGACGTCACTCTCACGTGCTCCCGATCCCCATATCTGATTCGAGCTCTCCGGAGCTTTAACACACCTGATTCTCATTAACATATACACATATAAGCCCCATGTCTTCTGGTGATTCTCCGCGAAGCTTTGTAATCCCGAGCGTTTTATTCTGTTCTTTGCTGGTATTGACCATTTCAGATTTCCTGACTACTGTCTTTGATTGTCCTTTCTCTCACCTAGTATTTACCTGCTTTTACCGACCATCTCTCTCTCTCTCTCTCTCTCTCTCTCTCTCTCTCTCTCTCTCTCTCTCTCTCTCTCTCTCTCTCTCTCTCTCTCTCTCTCTCTCTCTCTTCCAACCTGTTAGCCTCCCCTGGTTTCCGACCTGTGCCTGTCCTACACTCTGGTTTAGTTATTTCCCTCTTGTGTTGTATTGATGCTTGTTTGAATTTCATCTCTTGTGTAAATAAACCCCTTTCACTTTTAACTCTGTGCTCATCTTTCAGGATTCTTTTGCCCTGACATATACATCCATTCCTGCATTTCAAGCAGCACATTTCATAAACACGTTGGGATAAGGGCAGACTAGGGTTTGGAATGATGTAAAAAAATAAATAATGTGATTTTAAATGGGTGGTGTCAACAGGTGATTGTAATCATGATTTAGTACTAGAGGATGAGTCTTTGAGGAGCAAACATGGCCGAGGATCTGCTCTTTGTTAACAAATGCATTAGAAAATGATAGAAATGTTTAAAAACAATGTTCAACAACATCAAGTTCTCTGGGCTCTAAGACATCTGAGATGGATGAATCAGTCAGATGAATCAGTATTCCATTCCATTTTAAAGAAATGGACACCGTGGTTTCAAAAGTTGGGGTCTGTCATGGTATGTGATCAGTGTGTCAGTGCCCTTGGACATTTACACCTCTGTGATACAGCATTAATGCAGAAACTAACACTGAGATCTTAGAGCTACATATGTTGCCTTCACGAAGAATCTTTTCCAGCGACGCCCTGCACTATTCAACAAGACAATACCAAAACACCAGCTACCCACATTACAAAGTAACGCTGTAAAAGAAGAGTGCATAGGTAATGGCCTGCCTGCAGTGCTGACCTGTCTCTGTTAGAAAATGTGACAAAAACATCTTAAGATCTGTTTTTTACTATATATTTCTGTATTATATATTACAGCCACAGCCTACTTAATCTCTTTCTTTGCCATCATCTGTAATAATTGTTTTTCTGGAGAACATGAATACAGCTACATGGATCACAATTACAGCAGGTCAACGAAGAATAAATGATGATCCAAGTTGAGTTTCAAATGAGTTGCAAGAAGCTGCAAATAATTTAAGTTTTAGTTTCACATAAATATGAACTTTGCCGTATGCACAGCTCCTCTCATGTCATCAGAGTTATAAAAAATATATTCTGTCTTGAAATTTAATAGCGTGAGCAATATGGCATAATTTTTTTAAGGCAAAGCAGAATTTATTGTAATTGAATTTAATGTAATAAATACACAGATTAAATACACAGATATTGGTGTCTGTTTCAACCATGGAAGTGAGCTGAGCAGAAATGACCTTATTAATGCTATGTGTTTACCTGAATAGACCTCAACTCACACACTGTCCTGACAGCTAGTCAATTTAAGTCTTTGTAATATTTAAATATAATTAAAACAATATTTAAAGAAAAATACATGCATTTTATGATGATTCTTATTATTAATTGTTGTTGTTGTCATAAAGACAGAAAATAGCTCATTATTAAAAATGGTTCACTCTTGAGTCCCACATTTGGAGTGTGTATGAAGTTCCTCCATCAGGGGGTGCTCTTAGCCCCCTCCAAGCCCCCCTTGAGCAAGCCAGAGGCAACACTGGTGGGGAAAAACTCCCTTAACTGAGGAAGAAACCTCGAGAGGAACCAGGCTCAAGGGCAGAAATGCTACTCAGAACACATTTCTAAATGTGGACAGAAATAGTATTCATTACATTAAAATTGTTTTAACATTTTAGTAGTACGATATGAATAAACTTTATGTAGTGTTAAGGTAAATGAAGAATGACTTTCTAAGCACATTTTAAAAAAAAAATGAATCCCAGAATGTAAAAGTAGACTACTTAGCTTATATATAAAAGTGTCATGGCTACAGATAGCCATGTTCCTGAAGCACAGACACCCTGTGCTGTGGTGCAGAAACGGCTGCAGCCAGATTGTCACACATGTCCTCACCCGACCTCCTCTCCTCATTGTCTTCCTCCAAAACCTCTGGCTCAGTCGTGTCACGTTTTTGGATTGGCCTTCACAGTGCCGTGATGAAAACATCATTGGAAATGTGTGGGTATATCTTAACCCTCCTGTTACCTTGAAAGTTATTAACATCCTGTCACATCCTGCCCTGTCCTGTTCGTGTTTGCCCATCTTATCTGGCTTTCTGTTTTTGTCTTGTCATGTCCATGTGCTGTTTGTTACTCCGTTCCAGGTGCTTCTGTTTGTTTTGGTATTTTGCTCCTCCTGTTTCCGCCCTCTTGTCAGGTCCCTTACCTGTTTCTGGCTCCGCCTCTTCCCAGGTGTCTCTCGTTAGCCCTTGTTGTTTTATACTCCATGTTGAGCCGTTTGTTCCCCTGCCAGTGTTCTGTTTCCATACCAGTCCTTTTGTTTCCTTGTCCGTTGGTTTTATCTCTTTGTTGGTTGTTTTTGTAATCTGGTTCAGTATTTCTCATTTTGCTAGTTTTGTCTTTGGTTTTTGTCTTTGTTACTCTTCATTAAAATACTTGCGTTTGCATCCCATCTCTTTGTCCTGTCCCCGTGTAACGCATCCTTTATCCTCGGGGTCAATTTGACCCCAGCAATTAAACCTCAGGAAAATTATTAAAATTGTTGATGTTTTTGACACATACTTTGTTTGTTGACTACTCAAATAGCCATTTTTTTTTAAAACAGCGAACACCCACCCAACCCCCTTATATACATCCAGAATACCTGTTAAAAATAAAGTCTTATTGATTTACCTAAAATTGGAAATAGAGAGGTCTTTTATATGTTTTTATATTGTTGTATGGCTTTATATTATATAAATGCATATTTTTCTCCTAACGTTTGAAATGAAAACAATTGTTGTTATCCAGAATAGTAAAATGTATTATGTTTGGGGTAGATTTGATCCAATTAAATAAAAATATATATATAAACAATTAAAAATATTTAGAAGGATTTTATTTTTAAGACGAAACATCCTCATCAACAGAACATCAGTACGGAACACATAACAGTTCTTTATTTACAATACGCCTATTAAAAAGTACACTGAGCATAGTCACTGGGTGTTCTATGCTACTGTATGCAAATATATATGTGTAAGTAAAAAACAAAGTTGCTCACTAAACAGCCTTTGATTGATGGTGTTATTTAGAGCTCAAATGCTGATTTTATGTATTGAACAAGGCTGACAGCGTCTCTGGAGGGGCCTTCAGCCATTTTGAAAACATTAGCATCACTAAGTCTACCTTGTGGTTCAAGTGGGGAGACCATAATAACCTTACATTTTTGGAAGGTAGTGTGTTTGCTAATGGTTAAGAGACAAGAGGAGGGTCAACACTGAGGGTCTCATTCTTCTCATTGGAAGTCTTCGTCAACATCAGCCTCTGTCTCAGCCAGAGGATGATGTTAAACCATGGGTTATTGAAGTTTGTGTGTGTGAGACCGAGAGGATCTGGGGAGATCCATTAAACAATATTGTCTGGTGTTTTATTAATGTTGGAATTCGATCTAACTGTTCCATAAAGTTTATATTGGGCTGTGTAAAAGAGAGTGACAGCATGTCAGCTTTGACCTGTCAAAAATGATTTATTGGTATTATTTCACATATACATAAATAACGGATAAACTAAGTATCAGTTAAGCTTAACATACACAACATGCAGACTTGTTGTACAGTATTAGTGTAATTAAATTAAATAAATTAATGTTTTAAGAACGCTGACAAAAAACCCATTGAAAAAAAAATGCAATAAGGAGTTGTTGAAACTGAATGGAAAGACATTGCAGCTGGGCTTGTAGATCCTGATTGAGGAGATCCTGGTTGGTTACCAAAGCTGGCGACAGGGCAGGCCAAGGAAGTGTTGCATTGTGTGAGACCCTGTATATAGGCAAGCATTATCCTGCTGAA
The DNA here is from genome assembly GCA_024036415.1 of Prochilodus magdalenae. Taxonomy (NCBI): domain Eukaryota; kingdom Metazoa; phylum Chordata; class Actinopteri; order Characiformes; family Prochilodontidae; genus Prochilodus; species Prochilodus magdalenae. Next base: position 27,940 of record JAMWET010000377.1, read on the forward strand.
AAATGTCAGCTGGAAACCCTGCCATGACAGGCAACACGTGCAGCCAGAGGATGTCCTGCATATTTCTGAACTGTTAGTGTCCCTCGTACCAATACTTGGGGTGACTGACTGACATATGCGATGACTCCCCAGCAAAGGCAGGATCCCAAAAAGAACCTGGATTTGATACAGTTCTGGTCCATAGCATATCCAGTTTCTCGTTTACACCACTGTAAATAAAGGTGATGGTGTCTGGCTGGTGTCACATAATGGGCAGCCCTAGGAGGGATCGCAGGGCGTGTGTGGTTGGCTTGATGTGCAGTTTTCCCAAAAATGGATCGGTCCAACTGAGTGTCCATCACATTCTCCTGTTTAAACCCCTTTAGATCTTTTTGTCTGTTGGGTCGTTCCAAAGCACTCATTTTGTCTATGAAGATATATTGTTCATCTTAAAGACAAAGCTATTTATGCTAGTGAAAAGCCTTAACACTTGTACACTCAACAGCATATCAAACACATTTTGCATTTTTTTTTTAATTTATTTAATCTTCTATATTATATGGTTTCCTTTCTTTTGAGACACGCAGCTTTTTATCAACATTGGCCAAACTTGGCCCACAAGAGCCAGTACACCACCTCAGTGTTTCCAGAAAAATCATTGTGTAGTGTGTACCAGTTGTTTGAGTGCAGTGATGAGACATATGACAAATAATCCACCAACAAATGTTTTAAAGACTACATCGAGCCCAAAGAAGATTTTTTTAATATACGTGCCCTCTAAATCTTTTCTAAGTTTTTGGTTCTCATATTGTTCATCTCTTAATTTAATTGTCATCTCATTCATCTTTTTTTGCAGCTCTGCTTTCATCTGCATTTCCATTTGTCTCCGTTTCACTTCCTCCTCTGTCCTAATCTCTTCTTCTTCTTTCTCAATTTTCCTAATTTCCTCCTCTTCCATCTTTCTTACCATCTGTTTCCTCTTTAGTTCCTCCTCCTGTCTGATTTCTGTCTCTCTGCTGTTACATTTTCTCATTTCCTCTTCTCTCAGCTCTCTTGCCATCTGTTCCCTCATTATTTCTTCTTCTCGTCTGATTTCTCTCTCTCTGCTGTTATATTTTATAATTTCCTCCTCTTTTAAATCTCTTGCCATTTGTTCCCTCTTTACTTCCTCCTCTTGTCTGATTTCTGTCTCTCTGCTGGTACATTTTCTCATTTCCTCCTCTTTTGTCATTCTCACCATCTGTTTACACTTAAGTTCCTCCTCCTCTCTGATCAGTCTTTCCATTGTTTCTCTTTTCACACTCTCCTCTGTTTTGATCTCTTTAATCTGAGCTAATTTCTTCTTCTCTTCCTCATCTTTAACGTTTTGTTGGACCTTCTGGTGCACTTCCTGTATATGAATGAAGCCCAAAAACCCAAATAATATTGAATCTACCTTTTCAAGCAGGTTTGTGACTTGAATGCGATTGGTTTTCTGAAGGTTGTTAAAGACTTGATATCTACCTTCACAGGTGTCTACAAGCTTCTGAAGCTCAACACTGTTACTAATAAACTTCTCAATGGGTTTCTTCTCTAACAGATCTCCACCAGTGAAGAGTATTATGGTGAACTTTAAAGCTACTTCTCCAAAGTTCTCCTGAATCCACGTTACAGCGTTAATCTCCTCCTCTGTGAATCTCCCCAGTCTGACCACCAGCAGGAACACATGAGGACGATGATCAGGGCGGTGGATACATTTGGCTTTTTGTTGTGATGTGAGCCATGTGTCCATCACCCCAGGAGTGTCAATCACAGTGATGTTCCGTCCATCTACAACTTTGTTCCTAATGTCACAGTGTGCAGTCACAGATGCAGGAGACGCTTCGACCCTGAAAGCTTCTTCATCTAGGATGGTGTTTCCAGATGCACTCTTCCCAGCCCCAGTCTTACCCACCAGCATCAATCTCAGCTCATGATGGTCTATCTCATGTTCTTAAACAACAGAAAACAAAATTTCAACTCTTTATCCAGTGTAGGGTAATTTGGGGTAAATTATTACTATTCATTAAAGCTTTTCAAAAACTATTTATTATCATTATAATAAGGGGCACCAGGCCAACCTGGCAAAATGGTCTTCCAATGAGTTATAATGGATAATTAACCCTATAGAGGCAGTAGGTTGCTTGCAGATTACATCAGAGCCAACTGCAAATGGAGGGCGTATATGTTTTTTCATGTAGGGAGCTCTATCACAAACTGAGATATTTACAGAGTATCCACAGCAAGCTTTTATCAAGTACCAAAAGCTCTTGTATCAACTGTAGACAAAGTGGCTTTGTCTACAGTTGATACAAAGTGTTGCTTATAGCTGTTGTTTTAAATCTTGTTTTAAACCTCACAAATGCTCTCCTGGATGAAGGGGCAAATTACCAACTCCAAATGAATGCGTATGGACTTAGAACGGGATGTCGTAAAAGCTTCTGTATCTGTAAGGTGGTAGGTGTCCCAATACTTAAGTGTCCATATAGTTGGCTTCCTTAATCCCGCAGATTCCCAAAAGGCCTGTCTTTTTCTTTAGCCGTACTAATTGCTTCATCTTGAACATTCTCAGCTATTACAAAATTAAGCAAAATGAATGCCTACTGGACATTAAGGGTATTGTGTTTCAGCTTCTGTTCTGAACCTCAACCTTTAGTTAGGCTGTTCTGAGGTTGGTAATAGCAGTTACATTTAACCTAGTCAAAACTGTCAGAACAATCTAGATTGGAATTGGGATGGTCAAGACACCTCACTCCCCACCAAAGGAAGGCTGTATATCAACATCTCTACACTAGCAAGAGAAAGATACTACAAACTATTTCTTTAAATTGTCCTCAATTCCAATGATAGATTTTCTATTTGTTGACATGGATTAAAAATTAAGGTGATTATTTGCTTACCTTTGGAATATGCATACAGCTTGGTGACCAATATTAAAACCACCACAGTCATCAAAGCCATCCAAAGAAAAAAACTGGTCTTGTTCTACCAAACAGATACAGTGGGGAAAGTAAGTATTTGATACACTCCCAATTTTGCATGTTTTCTCCCCTACAAAGAATGGAGAGATCTAATTTTTATTGTGGGTCCACTTCAACTGTGACATCATAGTGCATATTTTACCCTGCAAATAATAACTTGGGGTAATTAGCAAAATTATGCAAGATGCCAGCGCATATGGATGCTGCAGCTCAGGACTCTCCTGTACACAGCTGCAACTGTGTTTTATTCTTCTTCTTATTTTTTTTTCCATGTTAAGCCTAGTTGTTCATGTACCTGGTGGACTGTTAGATTATGGACAAGCGGACTGTAGACAAATCAGAAAACAATGTCAGGATTTCATACTGCGTCCTAAGAAGCCTAGCAGAATTTTCATCAACCAACCCTCAACGCATCCTTTGATATAAACCATATAAGAACAATTTAAATAAACACAATATGCAGCTCTTACTCTTCACAGAATTGCTTTAATTTGGATAAAATGGAAACTATATATATATATATATATATTTAAGTGTGACAAATATGCAAACCAATTGAAGGATGCAAATCATATTTCACAGGACTGTATCAATATCAAAAACAAATGTTCCCACTATGTCTAAATTTAGTAGAGAACTGCATGATTATCTAAAATTGAGTCACTATCCAGAAGAATTTCATTTGGCATGAGTTTAAATTCTTCTACCAGAATGAATCGCCCCAGATTAACCACAGTATCTACCAGTGTGAGGTTACAAGCAGGACAGAAGCTTTGGTTTCCCTTCAAGTAAAGGTTCATACACATAGCTCTAAACTAAGATGGTACAATGCATTACTAGACTAGCTGAGCACAGTGTCAGTAGTTATAATAGTGTGAGGAATCTCTGAAGAAACTGCAGTCTCTATTTAGAAAGCAGATGATCTACTTGATCTAAAACCATTGACAGCTATCAATATATTGCAAATCAAAGTCATGCCACCTGGTATCTTCCAGAGGAGCCATTCTTTTATTACTTTCTACATTAATGTGAATGATACCTGACTGACTACCTCTCTCTGATATTGCAATGTTAACTTCTGACTCATTGAGAGCACAATATAATGCTCACCTTCTCATTAGGGTTCTCCTTTTCTGTGCTTGTACAAATTTGGTTATCACCGGTCTGTTCTTCGGAGGCCCTAGCCAAAAAAAAAAGTAATCGAAAAGGTTTTTTTTTGTGCTCAGATGAAAGGCAGTGTGCTCGCATTCATTCACAACTTCAGTTGTACACATCTATTAATCTAACGTATCACCAAATAATAAAAGAATAAAAAAGAACACAATACTATATTACTTCATTAACAGGCTATTAGCGGTGCTCTATAAGCAACCCTGCCAGCCTGTAGTGGTAACAGAGGAGGGTGAAGTTCAGCTCCTCACTGCTTAAATACCTAAACAGGTCTCTTTGGTTGCTTGTGCAGCAAGCTCTGAGAGCTCTGTTTGGAGTGTGTCTCTGAAAAATCTCAGTTTGAAGGGCCATGTAGTCCTAATACTTTGCCCTACCCCTCCATTTCAGCAATAGTCAGGACAACCTGACTGTTAGGTGCAAGGGGTGAAATGGGATTGGGCCTTATTTTAACCAGCTTGTCTTCTTTCCAACATGTGTCTTGTTGCTATCACTTAGTACACATGTACACAGCCATTTATAGGATGTTAACAAAAACAGGGCAAATATGACTGGTCGACCTTCTTCCATTGCTCCAGCATGAGCACTCTGATCAGTCTGTAACATGTGATATGTTGTAATTTCTCTCTTTACCATCATAAAACAAGTGTCACACTAGTTGCATTGGACTAGATTTGATGGTCTTCGATTACCCTTGCGCATCAATGAGCTTTGGGTGCCCAACACCCTTGTGCCTCCTCAGAATACTATTGGTAGGTACTCATCACTGCTGACTGAGAGCACCCCACAAGTTAGTTAATTCAGAACTGGCCCAGTCACATGGACTGTTTCTGCTTCACATTTACTGAGGTCTTCACATCTATCCATTCTTCATTCCACACAATGACTACAAATACTAAATGTCCATTTATTGTCAAATAAATCGTAGACTTTGACAAGACATCAACACCAACAAAGTTAATGCTAATTTTATACATTTATAAATTTTGTATAAAAAATACAAATTTTCTATGCAAATATCCTCGCTTTAATATAAAGAACAAAAATATTCATTCTCATTTTCATATAGGATATCTAGTAATCAGAAAATCAACTAAAATTACTTCGGGACACAATAGCTTAAAAATGGGCTTCTTGGCTACTACATTTCTCTTTAAATTTAATAATTAAATAAATAATAAGTGTAAATAAATACATTTAATTTAAATGATAATTAACACATTTTTAGTTACTAAACTCAGGTATGGAGTGAGATAAAACATACAAATGTTAATTTTAGGTGTCTTGTTACATAGATTTTACTCAACTTTCACGTTCCCTAAGAACTAAATATACTTTTTTAAATACTGTTTTTCTACTGTGATTAAAAGCTAACAATAAAGCTGTTTCTCTAACTTTTAAAAGGCCTAATTCAAGATTAAGTCAGCTATTTGTGGATGTCATTGTTTTTTAATCTTTTAATTAACTACCTCAACAAGTAACTAACAAATGGAGCAGTACATTAGCCAGAAACTACACTGCACCACTGTGACAGAATGTTTAGCACGAAAGTGATACTCTGATACTCTATGTTGGGACTTTTCATCCTGGCATCATACACCCATTGCAGTGGCAATGCAAACCATATAAAGGAAGTTTAACAATAACGGCCTTGTTGCACTGTTTAATGAAACCATTCTGTGTCCTTTAGCACCTGAAGTCTGTTTTGCTATAAACAGAAATGTGTGAAATGATACTACTTTCTTAATAAAATTGAAGTGTTAAAGTGTGCTGGAATTAATCTCTTAGCAGACAAAGTCCCCCAAAATTGGGCTTGGACTCAGGTTGTAAATCTGTCTAGTTTAAAGGTATTCAATACAGGCAAGTGTAACCTTGTCATAAAGACTACAAGCTTAACTTATGTTGCTATGATTTAAAACCTTATGTAATAAATGATCTAATTTTACAGAGACTACAATATCTGACCTCTGGAAGCCCACAACAATTATATCTCACCAAAAGAACTAAAACATTAACGTTCCTTTATAGTTTATAGTTTTTAATCAAATATGTTGTGCTGGAGCTGTCACCTGTTTCCAGAAAAGCTGAGTGGGGGATCTTTAGAGTGACTGGTTTCCACAGATGCAGCAACAGATTCTTGGTCTAATGGACAATCATTAAGCCATAAGCTGCATTTCTGTAGACACAAAAAAGAAATGGAGCCATTCAGTTCTGCTATTTAGCATGAAGCGTCATTTGGGATTAGTAAGCCAAGAACTAATAATAACAAATATAATACAAAATAATAGTAATGTCAGTAACAGACATTTTATTGTTGTGTTAACAAGGCAATCTGTAAAAGAAACTGAATATAATTTACAATTTAAGCGTGTTCAGGTTTTTTTAAGGTCCCTGTCACTGGGATCTGAGTTGAGTCTTGTGCCTCTCAGATGTCAGTATAAGTGCAGTTCTGGGATATTGTGAATATGTGAATATATGTTTAAATAGTATAATATAATGTCATAATGTTAATATAATGCTGTATTGTCCATGCCTAAAAACATCTGTAAAACTTTTCAGCAAATTAGTTCATGTAAGTCCACTGTGGTTTTCTGCCCATCTGTGCATTTAAGTTTGTTACCTGATTGGAATCAACTTGCCGGGCTTTCTCAATACTGTTTGTTTCTTCTGGGGGTCCTGTACACAGGCTTTCACCTACGCAAAAGGTGCAACAATACACACACAGACATGAATGGGAGAAGAAAGTCTATATGGCTTAATTGATCAGGTATAGTCTTCACTGTTTATAATAACTTGACTTGAGTTGAATTGAATTAAAGCCTTACAGGACAAACAAGCTAAGCAAAATCAACTACTGCTAAACATAAAAACACAAAAACACAATTCAGCAGCAATTCAAATAACCATTTTACCTTTAGTAAAATGATTATTTTAAACTTGAGTGATTTTTTAAATTAGTCTAACAGAAAACAGTATTTTAAAGCTAAAGGCGTACATGAGCAAACTTTCTAAAGAGGGTGAAATAATCTGACAGCACACGACAAACAGCGAGCTATGGTTACCCCTTTTTTACTGTTAGAATCACTGTGATATCTCAACAGTAAACAGATGTTGGGACTATGTATCAAACTGTCTGTATTTATTTACTTGGTATACTTCAAAGTATACTCTCATTGACCAAAAATCAACTCCACCACAGTTGTTGGGTGGAGTTGGTAGACTGCTAGCTGTTAGCAGTAACTGCATTTGTTGGCATAGCTAATGGGCTAGCAACTAAGCTACAATGTAATGTATCACTGATAAAAGTTAATTAATTTAAACTAATTGGAGTGAGGAAAGTGGAGTGGCTGGTCTTTAATTGTGAAAGAAAAGCAGTAGAGAACTTCATCTATGCTATGTGCACTACAACAAGCTATTTGTTTATCTGCCATTGTATACCATTTTAAAACTGCTGCCTATAGATCACATTTCAATAGTTTCACATGTACTGAACAATGAATTTTAATATAGCTTTATTATTTGGTTAATAATGTATACCATCTTTTTGTGTACTGTTTACTGTGTTGGTATGTGTTAGCTGTTGCTGGGCTACTCATTTGATAATGTATTAATGGGTTACAAGCTAAATTTCCTTTGGGATCAATAAAGTATCTATTTATTTATGTACAAGTTCTTTAGCTGTTGTCAAATATAGCTCCGTTTCTGTGGTGTTTTGGACGTGATACCAGGAATCAGTATCAGCTTACCTTCATATCCTGAATCCACTGTCTGAGAGTAAGAGAAAGAAAAGGAGAGAGTTTTGTTATGTATTATGTTAACCATGTATTAGTGTAACTGTAATTGTGACTACAAATAAATTACTCACAATGTCCAAAAATGCTAACACAATGTCTACACTAACACTGTACTAACATGCATATCTCACAATATCTCATAATTAATTCAAACAGAGCATATTGTTGGCATATATGAAGGTTGGTAGGTGTTTCCCTCCATTTTGCTAGGCTACATTTCTTGATCAGTATTGGCATTGTGTTTTTTTGAAAGTGTTTTTTGTGTTTGTGTTTGTTTATAGGCTAATATCATATGGTGTATGTCTGGAGGAATTTGGCATTGAAAAACATTTCAATTTCCTAATAACTATGCCTCCCTCTTGAGTAACACAACATTGTGTGAGCAGAGCCTCATTTACTGGCAGCTTGAGTAGTGTGTTCGTTAGTGTACACTCAGCTTATGTCATGGTACAAGGTAGTATTAGATGTTGGTGTCATAGCATTTTTATTAGTATGAACAAACAAATGCACTATTGATATCAATGCATGCTTAAGTTAAACATCATGATATTTCTAGGAAGACTAGTGCATAGAAACCAAAAGTGCAGCTTTATCTGTTAAGCAGATAAATCAGTTGCAATCTCATTTATTTCACAAATTCGTATGTAGGAGTGAACCATATTTACATTTAGGATTTCTGTTTTTTAGAATTTCATCTCCAGTTTGGTAATCTTAAGCTACTCGATCAAGGTAGACAATCAACTACACAGCTCAAACATAAACATGGAATCAAAATAACAAAACAAGTTTTTTACGGTAGCCAGACTGTTAGAGGTATTGAGTATTGTTGGATCGCCCCCTGCTGTTTATCAGAGTGTTGCTGCTCCCGAGTTTCCAATTCCCAAATGCTTTAGTTAAGCATGCTAACTTCTTTCTAATAAACAGCCACACGTTCCGATATGTCTCCTCCTCATTCACCACCATCACTGTTTGGTGATTGTGTGTCTGCATTTTCTGGAATTCAAAAAGGAAAAAAGGTGATACATTTAAAGTCATTATGAGAGTTATGCCATAGCTTAATATTAATACTTACCCTCCAATACAGGGATATATATATAAGAAGAGTTCACTATTAGTATGACATTTTAGTAGATTTAGGCTAATATATATATATATATATATATATATATATATATATATATATATATATATATATATATATATATATATATATATATATATGTATTAGGCTAAATCTACTAAAATGTCATACTAACAGTGAACTCTTCTACTGGTCACTGGATAAAGCCATAGAGACAGAGGGTTAAAGCAGAGGTTAGGACACTGTAGTGTAAAGTTAGAATGGTATTTAGGGAGTTTAGCTTGTTAGGATGCTAAGATTGTACAATACAATTCTTATCTGGAATCAAGATAAGATTATGAACTTAAGATCTGTTCTGAAATGTTCAGTCTGCATTAAATCTGAACTGAAACTACCATGACAGCAAAGCAGAAAGAATAAGACTGAAATTTCTGTAATGCAGCCTCATGAGTGGAACAGGAGAACTCTGATTTAGACAAATCACTGCAGATTAAATTATCTACAGATTAATTCATTAATAATCATTAGAAGCCAAATCTCACATGCCCCCTGCCCTTTAACAGTAAACAGCAGAATACTGCTCACAAGCTATATTTTGAAGCTGCACATGATTTGTATTTGTGTTAATTTAGGAACTCACTTTTCAATTCAGTTCAATTCAATTCAACTTTATTGTCACTATACCAATACAGGGTTGTACAGTATAACGAAACACGGTCAGGCTCCTTCTCCTTCTATATATATGTATATATAAATAGTGTAGTGCAAAGACAAATAGACAAAAACAATGTGTGCAAACAGTACAGTATGTGTGCAGAACATGTGCAAAGAGTAAGCGCAGTATCAGTAAGTATGTGGTTGTAAACAGTATAGATATATAAAGTGTACAGTGCAGGTGGGAGAATAGCAGCTTAATGTTCAGGTAACAGTCAAATTGCTTTTCTGCATAATTAGCAATGAATATAACAGTGGGTTTTTTTAATGGTTTGTTACCTTCTTGTCTGGTCCATCCTCTTTCCCCATGTGTGTGTCCTGATTGTCAGCTGCCTGTGTCACTTTCTTCTCTGGTCCATCCTCTTTCTCCATGTGTGTGTCCTGATTGTCATCTGCCTGTCTCACTTCCGTCTCTGGTCCATCCTCTTTCTCCATGTGTGTGTCTTAATTGGCCACAAAAAGGTGCATATAATAGGAAAACCAGGAAAAATATTATATAACATCCATTCCTATAAACCAAAGATCCTGAAGCATACAGTTTTTGGTACGTACAGAAACATATCCGTAGTAAACTTTAAATGAAAATGTAGTATGTAAAAAGGCACATTTTTTTCCATGAATTGTGATTTTCTGCATACAGGTGATGGTCATAAAATTAGAATAACATGAAAAAGTTGATTTTTTTTCAGTAATTCCATTGAAAAAGTGAAACTTGTATATTATATTCATCCATTACACACAGACTGTAATATTTTAAGTGTTTATTTCTTTAATTTCGTATTTAATTCAGTATCTCAGAAAATTAGAATATAGAATATTGTGGTTCAATATTGAAGACACCTGGTGCCACACTCTAACCAGCCCTATTTAACTCAAAACACTTGCAAAGGCCTTTAAATGGTCTCTCAGTCTAGTTCTGGATGACTGCTGACTTGACAGTTGTCCAACAGACGACACAAAAGGTCATTGCTAAAGAGGCTGGCTGTTCACAGAGCTCTGTGTCCAAGCACATTAATAGAGAGGCGAAGGGAAGGAAAAGATGTGGTAGAAAAAAAGTGTACAAGCAACAGGGACAACCGCACCCTGGAGAGGAGTGTGGAACCAAACCCATTCAAAAATGTGGGGGAGATTCACAAAGAGTGGACTGCAGCTGGAGTCAGTGCTTCAAGAACTACCATGCACAGACGTATCAGAAGCGTCTCGCCTGGGCTAAAGACAAAAAGGACTGGACTGCTGCTGAGTGGTCCAAAGTTCTGTTCTCTGATGAAAATAAATTTTGCATTTCCTTTGGAAATCAAGGTCCCAGAGTCTGGAGGAAGAGAATGCACATTGCTTGAGGTCCAGTGTAAAGTTTCCACAGTCAGTGATGGTTTGGGGTGCCATGTCATCTGCTGGTGTTGGTCCACTGTGTTTTCTGAGGTCTAAGGTCAACACAGCCGTCTACCAGGAAGTTTTAGAGCATGTCATGCTTCCTGCTGCTGATCAACTTTATGGAGATGCAGATTTAATTTTCCCACAGGACTTGGCACCTGCACACAGTGCCAAGCCTACCAGTAACTGCTTTAAGGACCATGGTATCCCTGTTCCTAATTGGCCAGCAAACTTGCCTGAAAATCTATGGGGTATTGTGAAGAGAAAGATGTGATACGCCAGACTCAACAATGCAGAAGAGCTGAAGGCCACTATCAGAGCAACCTGGGCTCTCATAACACCTGAGCAGTGCCACAGACTGATCGACTCCATGCCACGCAGCTTTTCTGCAGTAATCCGGGCAAAAGGAGCCCCAACTAAGTATTGAGTGCTGTACATGTTTATACTTGTCAGTTGGCCAACATTTCTAAAAATCCTTTTTTGTATTGGTCTTAAGTGATATTCTAATTTTCCGCCATACTGAATTTGGTATAAAACAATTAACAATTAGCGCGCATGCAGTACCCGAGAAGGGGGTGCTTCTCCTGGCAGGTGTGCTGAATTCGGCACAACACCGTTCTCACCACCTGCTGCAGCAATTCGGGAGCGTTTAATACAATACACTCGGCGAAAGAAACGATCAGGACGTAATATAACGACTTTAGTTTGTTCCCTGCTTACCACGACTTAGGACGTGCAGTTTGAAAGGTTTTAGGAGGCTGGTTGTAAGCTGCTGGAGGCGCGAAAAGCGGATATTCACCGAATATTTAATATTAATCTAACTTCACCAAGCTTAAAACCACCACGTTTCCTGATATCGAAACGTTTGCATTATTACGTACTTTAATTCAGTCTTGAACTTGTTAGTCCTTTCTGACCTCTGGCAAGGCCAGGAAGGACGCTGTTATGAATGCAGCCTCAGGGTAAACATAACGGCTTAATGGTGCGCTGGCGTTCAAACTTAGCACAGCAGAAAAACAGCGTACAGAAAAGTAGAATCAGTGATATACCCACCCGATTCTTTACAGATCACCGAATAGACGACCTATTTGCCTCCTTAGCTCGGGTTATTCTGCTAGTTATACAGCCACCTGATTCTTTACACATGACCGAACAGATGTTTTTAGCTCGCCCTTTTCTCCTCCCTGATCCGCTATTATTACTGTGCCCCCCCCCACGTCACCCTCTCCGCTACTTTCACTTTACATAGTGTTAATCTCAGACGTCCCAGATAATAATAATAATAATAATAATAATAATAATAATAATAATAATAACAATAACAATAATAATAATAATAATAATAATAATCATAATAACAATAATAATAATCACAATAATAATAATAATAATAATAATAATAATAATAATAATAATAATAATAATAATAACAACAATAATAATAATAATAATAATAAAAGGACTTTATTTAATTTGATCACTTCATAGCGTTAGTTAATTTATTAATTTACCAGTTTATTTTGATAGGCATATCTTCAGTAAATACCACAGTATTAAAACTCTCACATCCTACTGTGTAGTTCTGCCCCTGTTTGTCTCTGGTTTTCTTGGTTTCCCTTCTGTCACTCCTGTTAATGTGCATTTGTCAGTCCTTGTGTAGGTATGTGTAAGTATGTTCCTTTTGTGCTTTCCGGTTTCCTTGTTCTAAGAAGTGTCTGATTATAAACGCTCACAACCCTGTACAGAAATAAATGTTGTGACATTGAAAAATTTTTGTGGAAACAATGCCACAGCAAATGTGTACAGTAAACAAAGTTAAAGGCAATCCAAATATAATATTAAAGTGTGTGACCTTTTTTTTCTCCGCCTGGCAGTGTATACACTGCACTGCATCTCCTTTAACATTAGTAAGAATATACTTTAACATGTTACATGGCTTTAAAACTTGCTGCTTGTACGTTTTGCTTGGTATATCTACTTTACTATTCACATCACCAGCACACAAAACCAATTCTTAAAAAATGAAAAACAACAAGTTTTCACCTTGTATTAGTTTTATTTGTGAAGTGATGACAATAAACTATTCAGTTTTTGTCTTCTGTTTTCTGTAGGCTGTCTGACAATAAACTTACTGAGCAGTCCTCTAAATATATGTCACGCTTACCTGACAATATATTGCTATATTTTTTACAAACTGCAGTCTCATCCTTGAAAAAACTGGACCATAGTAACAATGACCTGAAGGATTCAGAAGTGGCACTTCTGTCTGATCTACAGTCTGGAGATACGGAGGTCTTCATTTAAGGTTCCTTAAATACGTTATTAAGGAAATTAAGTTTTTTTGTTTTTTTAAGAATCTGAATTAAAACCTGCACCTGTATTTGTAATATAATGTTAACATACTACAGTATAAATGCAATGAAATTAAGTGTCTTAAAATGTTGTAAAAACTGTATAACTATGACTATTATTTTAAAGTCACGCATAATTGAGTTTTCATGTATTATTTTTAATTTATTCATTTGATAAATATTTATATTTTAACATCAGGCTATATTAACTTTAATTCATTAAATTACATTTAAAGTTACACATTTATTTATTTTAATATTTAAAATAACCAAGAGTTTCTAAAAGTATATATATAAATTTTTTTTTAGCAGGTTAAGTGTTCCAAATGTTTTTCTTTTCCAGTTCTGGAAAATATAGAACTCAGCAAAGTTTTGATTTACATTGAAGAAAAAGTCAGGCCAGGGAATGATTATAGATATTTAACAAACTCAACTCCATCAAATAATTGTTGTCCAAATAGGTTTATTATGTGATCTGTAATGATGCATTCAAACACACTCAAAACTTATATTTAAAGGTTTTACTGCTAATTTGATCAAGCTTAATCCGGTCATCTTGATTTTAAATGCACATTTAGTGATCTATATAATAAGCCAATCTAATTCCTATTACATCCACGATGTGAAGTTTACGTCAGTCAAATTTTAAAATCCACAAATTCACACTAGGAAATCATAATATATATAGAACTATACTCCAACCTCTTCTTTGTTAAACTTGAGAGATCTACTTTAAGCCTTTAATGCTGACCTTACACCAAACGATTTTCAAGCGATCTTACTGTCGCAGACAAATTTCCAAAGTCGGAACAAAATCATGTGTGTCTTGCTAGAGTTGTATCTCATTCGTGTCATTTTGATCGTTCAGTGTAAGTTCATCAACCGGTTTTAATATTATCATAAGTCTTAAATCTTGGCTCACGGAAATTGTGACGTCGACAACCAATAGGAGAGCTCTTTTTAGCTCCAAACGGGAAGCAGCAAGGAATGTCTGGCAGAGATTCGACATGGGGGGAGTATAGTTTTAGTGTATTTGGACTGTTTATGAGTCTGAACACAATCTAATTCCAGCTTACTTCTCATAGACCCTTGCCACAGCCCATGTTATAATGTGATCATACTGCTCACTGTTTTATAATTATGCCAGGTGTTAATTTAGTAAAATATATTTGTCCAGTAAACAACAACAGTAAAACCGACATTTTGAGTGAAATGTAAGAGAAATGTAGATTGAATTAGACCCGTAAAACAGGTTAAAGCAGGTTAAGACCTGTAAAGCAGATGGCAACAACCAAAAAAAAAAGTTTTTTTACAGCAAGAACAGAAACACTGAAACAAATACCAGAAATTACCAAACAGCTCTTTGTTTTACAATTATGTATTTTTTGTTATTTTATTTACATTACTTTTCTTTTAAATTGATTTCTAAAGTTCTATTACGTCAGTGAAACAAACACGTTCATTTCAGGCATTTGTTTAGGGATCTGATGTTGGGTCATATAAGAACAGCTGTGCTCCCCTGCATTATGGACTCTTCCAAACTGAAGTGTGTAGGGGAAGTGAGGTTGGAATGAATTTGGGCAATGTCCTAGTTTAAAGCAGGATGTCTGTGAGGGAGTGTAAAGAAGTACCACGCCTACCAAATGCTTACAATGAACAAGCCAACAGTCTGTTTGTAGAGATACATGGTTGTGGACTTACAGCAATGAACTGTATAATGAAGTACTCTACTCAAGTTCCCATAAAGGGTTATTTGACTGATGGCAAAAAAGACTGAGAAGAACCTTATGTGAAAAAGACATGTGAGATTCAAAGCTTCTCCACAAGCACACATGTGATTTAGATTAATTGTTCTTCAAAGAACTCTGAATTTACAGCTTGTCCTGTGAGACGTCATACCAAGAAGTCTTTGTGGAACCTCTATTTAATTAATGTAATTTATAAAAGATAATTAATAACCTGATTGTGCTCAAATATATAGTAAAAGAAGTTACTAAAACCAAAACATTGTCAAGTCCTTTAAACCAAATACATTCTAATATGTCACACTGTGAGGAGTTTTCTCAGGGGAATTTTCCACCGCTTCTGTTTCTCTAATTAGTTCCTGCTCATCTTGTTTCTGTGTGTGTGTGTGTGTGTGTGTGTGTATGTGTGTGTGTGTGAAGGAGAGAGAGAGAGCAACAGAGAGACTGAGAGAGAGAGGGATTGTACAGTGTATTGCATATTTGATATCTTCACAGGTCTGAACACAATTTAGCCTCAGCTTACTTCCCCTACACACTTCCACTTAGAACAGTCCAAGCTGTAGTGGGGAATCAATCTGCTCACTAAACTGCATTGGTTAATGATAATGTTTTTTATTTCCATAATATATTCCTTTATGATTTCTTTGCTCCATGTGTTTCAGACAAACATTCTTGTCCAGATAAAAATATCTTTAAGACTTTAGTCTGAGTGATCTGTTGTTGGATTATGTATTTACAGCTGTTCTCTCCTGCGTTATAGACTGTTCCAAGTTGAAGTGTCTAGGTGAGGTGACTAGGGTGTCAATTTGGGTAAAGTTCTAGTAGCAGGAAGCAACCAAATACCAACCAGCAACAAGTCCATTCCTGTAGTCTGTATTTTACGGTTTACATTCATAAATGTGAAAAAATGACTGATGTCATTGAAATAAATGTACATTGTGCTACTGTTCATATTTTATTTAAAGTCACATCTAGACTTCTGAGTGTTTTAAGATAGAGTCAGATCATATCCTGCTCAAACTTCAAACCACAAACTGTGAAAACACATTCAGTATAAAAATATAGAATAACTGACTGACAGACTGGTTTCTCTATTCCTCTACCCAAATCTAGACACTTCCACTTGGTACAGTTCGTTAAACCCAGGGAGATCAAATTTCTGACTGTTCCATTTAGACTCTGTTTTTGGTTTTGTATGTCTGTTAGGCCTGGATTACCTTCATCATTATAGACTGGCTGAAAAATATATTTCAGGGATTAGTGTTGGTGATGTAATGTTGGATCATGAAAAGTAACAGTTATGCTCTTCTACATTATAAACTGTTGTATGTTAAAGTATTTAGAGGAAGTGAGTAAGTAGTGAGTGAGGACAGGACCAGGTTTAAAGCGGCAGGGCTGTAAGGCAGACTTGTTTTTGTGGTTTTGTACAGCGTGTTACAGAACGACTTGGGATTTGAACAGAATCTAATCCCAGTTTACGTCTCCTAGATACTTTCACTAGGATCAGTCCATGGTTTAGGGGTGATCAGACTGCTTTCTGTTCCATAATTATGCCATGTTTGTACAGATTCTGCTTTTTATTTGTTTTTTTTGTCATGCAATAATTGAATAAAAATGTGTTTGTCAAGGAAAACAAAAAAACAGGCATTTCTTTAGTGATCTTATCATTTTAAAATAACAGCTGTGCTGCTCAGCTTTATGGGCTGGTCCCCAGTGAAGTGTGTAGGGGAAGTGAGTATGGAGTGAAATGGAAGACGGCCTAGTTGGGCTGTAAGGCAGGTTGAAGCAGGTTTACGCCTGTAAAGCAGATGCCAACAAACCAAGTTCTTTACAGCAAGAACAGAAACGGTGAACCAAATACCAGAAATTTTAAATGCAAGAAGCTGAACATGGTTTAGTTCATTTTCCTGCAAACACAGTTTAAAGTTTTATATCCTCTATCCTGGATCAAACTAAATAGAAAAAATATACTTTACCTTTAATTGTAGAAGATCATCAGATTGTTTATTTTCTAACTTATATTGAGGAAAGTTGTAATTATATTTCATTATATTTACTGTTGTAAATATCTTTGTGGAACCTCTATTTAATTAATGTAATTTACAAAAGATAAATTATGAGCTGATTGTGCTCAAATCTATGATAAAAGAAGGTACTAGACCCAAAACATTGTGAAGTCTTCTAAACCAAATACATTCTAATATGTCACACTGTGAGGAGTTACTCTTTTACTCAGTGGAATATTCCACTGCTGTTGTTTCTCTGATCAGTACCTGCTCGTCTTGTTTCTTGCTTCTGTGTGTGTGTGGGTATGTGTGTGTCTGTGTGTGTGTGTGTGAGAGAGAGAGAGAGAGAGAGAGAGAGAGAGAGGGAGGGAGAGAGAGAGAGAGAGACGGAGAGGGAGAGAGAGAGAGAGAGAGAGAGAGAGAGAGAGAGAGAGAGAGAGGAGTAGTGAGGAATTGCTATGATAGGAAAGGAATCTACTGCAGCCTAAAACTCTGAAGCATGGCTGATCTCCAGCAGCAGTTCTGAGCAAATCTCTTGAGGTTATTAAAGCTCTCAAGTAACAAAAGCAAAACAGAAAATCCAAACATCAGCAACTAAGAGCAAAACTATTTAAATATTCCTGTATTTAAGATAAACTTATTACACTGAATCAGTTAAACAGATATAGTTTGAAAATATCAATATAATGATCATAGTGCACTTAAATGTTTTAGGGCTAATCTGTATTTCTCTTTTATATCTGGAAATCTTGTTGGTAGAGGAATAGAAATACAACATTATACACCCCTTACTTGTGCTATCTTGTTATCTTGTTGATCCGAGCAGGATGGGTTCCCCTTTTCTTTGTAAAGCTGGTTTGTGACAACATAGGTTGAAAAAGCGCTCTATAAATAAATGTTGACTTCAGTCCGCCAGTAAGTTTTTCATGGATGTATTGTGAGCATCATTTTGAGATCTGAACACAATTCAGCCTCAGCTTCCTTCCCCTACACACTTACCCTTGGAACAGTCCAAGCTGTAGGGGGATCAAACTGAGCAGCATTGTTTAAAGATCATGTTCTTTATTTCCACATTATATTTATTAATAATTTCTTACCTCTGTGTATTTACACAAACATACGTGTTCAGATAAAAATGTCTTTGAAAGCTTTAGTCCGAGTGATGTGATATCAGATCATGTAACTTCAGCTGTTCTCTCCTGTGTAATGGTCTGTTCCAAATTGAAGTCCCTAGGGGAGGTGAGTAGGGTGTCAATTTGGGAGACGTCCTATTTTGAAGCAGGAAGTCTCTGAGGCAGATATGACCACACCTACCAAAATCCATTCAGCATCAAACCCATTCCTGCTTTCTGTATTCGCTTATTTATGTCATGGATATGAATACATTGTGTGCTACTGTTCCTATTTTTTAAGAACACATCTTCCATCGTCTGAGTGTCTGAGCATTCAATTTCCTTCAGTTTTATTTTCATAGAATTCACAACCAAAGACCACAGAAACTGCAGATGCTGAATGCTAACCATGTGGTTATGTTTAGTTCCAACAGTAATTTTACAGCAATGACAGCTGAAAGCAGGATGATTGTCCTCTCCAGTTTTAAATCAAGAAGAAATAC
This sequence comes from Prochilodus magdalenae, assembly GCA_024036415.1. Lineage (NCBI taxonomy): Eukaryota > Metazoa > Chordata > Actinopteri > Characiformes > Prochilodontidae > Prochilodus > Prochilodus magdalenae. Next base: position 46,762 of record JAMWET010000377.1, read on the forward strand.
AGTGAAGTCTCAATTTACACTGCTGAACAATTCAGACCAGAGAACGATCATAGACCTTCACCACAAACTCACCTGTGTTAAATGATGATGATGGGTGTGAGAGCCTCAGGGTAGTCAGGTCACACCCTGCTCAAACTTCAAACCACAAACTGTGCAAACACGCTCAGAATAAATAGATGAAAAAAACGTATTGATGGACTAAGTTTGTTTTTGACTGATGGCATAAAAGACTGAGAAGAACCATATGTGAAAAAGACATGAGAAGGTTCTTCCAGTCTTTAAAATGTTATTCATAACCACATTTAGATTAATGATTTAGATTAATTGTTCTTCAAAGAACCTTGATTTAACAGCTTGCCTTCTGAGTTATGATACAAAATGGTCTTTGTGGAACCTCTATTTATTTAATGTAATTTACAAATAAAAAAACTATAACCTGATTGTGCTCAAATCTGTAATAAAAGAAGTTACTAGAACCAAAACATTGTCAAGTCTTCTAAACCAAATACATTCTAATATGTCACACTGTGAGGAGTTACTCTTCTACTCAGTGGAATATTCCACTGCTGTTGTTTCTCTGATCAGTACCTGCTCGTCTTGTTCCTGCTTCTATGTGTATGTGTGTGTGTGTGTGTGATTGTGATTGTGTGTGTGTGTGTGTGAGAGAGAGAGAGAGAGAGAGAGAGAGATCATTTTGAGATCTGAACACAATTCAGCCTCAGCTTCCTTCCCCTACACACTTACCCTTGGAACAGTCCAAGCTGTAGGGGGATCAAACTGAGCAGCATTGTTTAAAGATCCTGTTCTTTATTTCCACATTATATTTTTTAATAATTTCTTTCGTCTGTGTATTTACACAAACATACGTGTTCAGATAAAAATGTCTTTCACAGCTTTAGTCCGAGTGATGTGATATCAGATCATGTAACTTCAGCTGCTCTCTCCTGTGTAATAGTCTGTTCCAAGTTGAAGTGTCTAGGGGAGGTGAGCAGGATGCCAATTTGGGAGATGTCCTGTTTTGAAGCAGGAAGTCTCTGAGGCAGATATGACCACACCTACCAAAATCCATTCAGCAACGAACCCATTCCTGCCTTCTGTATTTGCTGATTTATGTCATGTATTATATTGTCATATGAATACATTGTGTGCTACTGTTCATATTTTTAAGAACACATCTTCAATTTCCTGAGTGTCTGAGCATTCAATTTCTTTTAGTTATATTTTTATAGAATTCACAACTAAAGACCACAAAAACTGCACATGCTGAACGCTAACCATGTGGTTATGTTCAGTTCCATCAGTCGTGTTACTGCAATAACAGCTGAAAGCAGGATGATCTTCTTCTCCAGTTTTAAATCAGGCAGAAATACTTACATGGTTGAACAAGTCAGACCAGAGAATGATCATACATCTTCACCACAAACTCAACAGTGTTAAATGATGATGATGGGTATGAGAGCCTCAGGGTAGTCAGGTCACATCCTTCTCAAACTTCAAACCACAAACTGTGCAAATACGCTCAGTATAAATACATGAAAAACTTACTGACTGACTTGGGTCAAGTCAACATTTATTTATAGAGCGCATTTTACAACCTATGTTGTCACAAAGCAGCTTTACAAAGAATCGGGTGTTCGAGCACTCAAAGAACAAGCCAAGGGCGACAGAGGCAAGGAAAAACTCGCTTAGTTAGGAAGGAAGAAACCTCAAGAGGAACCAAAATTCAAAAGGGTAACCCATACTGCTCGCTTCAACACAAGATAACAAGATAGCACAAGAAAGGGGTTCATAATGTTGCATCTTTACTCCTCTACCAACAAGTTTCCAGATATAAAAGAGAAATACAGATCAGCCCTAAAACATTTGAGTGCACAATGATCATTATATTGATATTTTCAAACTATATCTGTTTAACTGATTAAATGTAATGAGTTTACCTTAAATACAGGCATATTTAAATAGTTTTGCTCTTAGTTGCTGATGTTTGGATTTTCTGTTTTGCTTTTGTTACTTGAGAGCTTTAATAACCTCAAAAGATTTGCTCAGAACTGCTGCTGGAGATCAGCCATGCTTCAGAGTTGCAGCCTACAGCAGATTCCTTCCCCACCAGAGCAATTCCACACTACTCCAGCAGAGGCAGCACTGAGCCAACACAAAGTTCTCCTCTACAGTCATTATTTTGTACATCCAACTGAACTTTATTAAAGTGCTTCAGAACTTTAAGAAGCAAGATATCTCTGTTCTCTTTGAGACAGATTAGCACTGCAAGACCTTTATTACATCCTGATATTTTCATAACTGCCTCTGTCTTCAGGGTAGTGTTTCCTGTAACATTAGTTTCTGCTCCAGTCTTGCTGAGAAACAAGATCTTCACATCAGATACTGAACCCAACTTACTCACTGAGATAGGAGAATGTGAACAGTGTTGGGGACCCCATAAAGCATATAGAAGGCATTCAGCACTGCATCTCCTTAATGTCTGACATAGCTTAGCTAGGCATAGCTATTCTTTACCAAGTCCCATGACACTAAAATTTCTAGTTCTTTGGATACTATGGGGTGAAAAACTGAACACCATGGTAGAACATTTACCCCTCATTTACCCCTCATACCCCTCATTTCCAGTTTTATATGTGATTGTTGTGGTTTGTATCTTAGAGCTTAGATGGTGGAGAACCTAAACAAGCACCAGTGTTGTCAACTCTGACCATTACTCCCTGGTTACAGGTAGAGCAGTCAAAGTGCTGGTGTAAGGTTTTGGTATTAGAGGGAAAGAATCTAAAGAGCTTCAGAACAATATTCTCCAATACCAGAGAAATTACAGTTATACTGGTTCTGTAATTATGAAGGACAATGATGGAAAACCTTCGGAGACTCACAGTATGGTGGTTAATAAGCTGCTCTCAGAAGCTTCCCTACACCTGGAAACGGAACCAGTTCTTCTTCAAAGCAAAGCTCGCCTCAATCCATGTCACAGTGTTCTAATAAACTTTGATGCCTCTGAGGAGGGAGGACAATAATGACTCTCCTTGTGTATCTCTCTCTCTCTCTCTCTCTTTCTCTCTCTCTCTCTTTAACCAGGAGTGTGTCTCCTTTTGGATTCTTGTCTTCTCCGAATTTCATCTCCACCAGCTCCACCTTCACATCCAAATACAGAATGTGAATATATCTCCATGAAGCTCAACACTGTTATTATATCAGCAGAGAGGAAATCAGGAGATACAGAAAGATCAGAGTGATATAATCATGTTTCTATTTATGATACCTGTGTGAGGACGTGAGGAGTTGCAGCTTAGAGTGAGTTTCAGCAGAAGAGCTCGTAATGTTGACTGACAGATCCACTGAAAGAAAGAGTTCCTGCTCTTCTTCACCTGAAAAACATCATCATATATATATATATAGAACGTTCACTCAGCGTTCATCTCCAAAAATATTCTGTAGTCTTTCATTTTCTCTCACATCACTTTGTGTCTTTTGTGTCTTCATCCTGGACTGGTGGTCAGTTTCAGAGGTGCTGGGCATTCCTGCTCCATCGTTAGACCTTTTAATGATACAGTTATTTTGAAATAAATGTAAGTGTTTTTATATTTACAGGTATTATATTTCCTCAATTATTTACAGCAGTAGCTTTTAAAACATCAGTGTAATCTATATAGAGACTTCAGAATGTATTACTGCCAGTGATTAACACTGAACACATTATATTTTACACATTAACACTTTTAGTTTTTTTTTAGTTTTAGTTTTTAATGCTGAGTCACATTAATATGTAGAACCACTAAATAAAGAACTTTCTGTTTGTTATTAAACAGTAAAGAACAGACAGCTTGTCGTACCTGTGAGAAGTAAAGAAGGAATTTTCTTCAACAGTGATTGGTGGGTCCATGGAATGATGGTCAGAGGAGGACAGGGAATCTTCATCGCTGTCACTAAACACAGATCCACAAAACCGGATAAGAACTCTGAAAACGGTCTTTAGTAATTCCGTATTTATATACAGCAGGTAATTTAATGATGTGTAACTGCTGCACAATAAACCTTTCAGAAATAATAAAAATGAGGTAAAATAGTTTTAGACCTTTCAATACGGTAGAGATCACTGCTAGAGCTCCACTCATAGTCCTGATGGTCTTCTCTCTGTGTGAATGTGCTGTTGAATTCTGGCATACGGTTTTCCCCTCCAGCTGAGAAACAACAGACAGAACAGGAGGAGACTCTCTCAGACACTCCTTCTTTAACCAAAGACCTTACTGTGATTTTTTTCAGGACGTCGTATGAACTGGTTTCAGTCTACAAGTTTGTTTCTACACTGTTCACTTGAGCTCTTTAACAGCCTGAACACAATTCAAACCCAACTTACTTCTCCTAGACACTTCCACTTGGCACAGTCCATGAACCCAGGCAGATCAAATTTCTGACTGTTCCATTAAGACTGGGAATTGTCTATTAGGCCTGCATTACCTTCATCATCACAGATTTGCTGAAAAATATATTTCAGGTATTAGTGTTGGTGATGTAATGTTGGATCATGAACAGTAACAGCTATGCTCTTCTACATTATAAACTGTTGTATGTTGAAGTATTTGGAGGAAGTGAGTAAGTAGTGAGTGGGGACAGGACCAGGTTTAAAGCGGCAAGCCTGTAAGGCAGACTTGTTTTTATGCTTTTGAACAGTGTGTTATAGAACGACTTGGGATTTGTACAGGAGCAATTCCCAGTTTACGTCTCCTAGATACTATTACTAGGAACAGTCCATGGTTTAGGGGTGATCAGACTGCTTTCTGTTTCATAATTATGCCATGTTTGTACAGATTTTCATCTTTGTTTGCTTTTATTTCTTGTCATACAATAATAGATGAAAATGTGTTTGTCAAGGAAAACAGCAAAACAGGCATTTCTTTAGTGATCTAAATATACTATTTCAAAATAACAGCTGTGCTGTTAGCTTTATGGGCTGGTCCCCATTGAAGTGTGTAGGGGAAGTGAGTATGAAGTGAAATGGAAGACAGCCTAGTTTAAATTAGGCTGTAAGGCAGGTTGAAGCAGGTTAACGCCTATAGAGCAGGTGCCAACAAACCAAGTTCTTCACAGCAGGAACAGAAACGGTGAATCAAATACCAGACATTGTAGATGCAAGAAGTTGAACATGGTTTAGTTCATTTTCCTGTAAAGACAGTTTAAAGTTTTATATGCTCTATCCTGGATCAAACTGAAAAGAAATATACATTCCCTTGACATTCCTTGAAATTTGTAAATATTTAGGCATTAAAGTTGATTTACTCTTTTATTAATTGAGGTTATTGCAGGAATGAATAGAAAATTGTAGAACATCAGACTGTTTCTTTTCTAGCTTAAAATCAGAAAAGTTACAATTATATATCATCATAATTATCATTATAAATGTTATTATTATTATTAATATTGCATTCATATATATATATATATATATATATATATATATATATATATATATATATATATATATATATATATATATATATGAATGCAAAAAATAACAATACTAACACTAATAATAATAAAAGACAGGTTTCCAAACTAAAAGTCCTCCTGTCTTTTTTTTATGTGTGTTCACTGTGATGTACTTACCAGAATATTTCACTGGTGGTGTTTCCATGATCAATTCTTGTTCTCCCTCTTTGCTTCGAGTTCAGCTTGATTTCTATTTATATAAGATCTTTAGAGGTCTGAACACAATGCAGCTCCAACTGACTTCTGCTA
>JAMWET010000377.1:55000-69537 GCA_024036415.1 Prochilodus magdalenae
ATATTTATTAATAATTTCTTTCGTCTGTGTATTTACACAAACATACGTGTTCAGATAAAAATGTCTTTCACAGCTTTAGTCCGAGTGATGTGATATCAGATCATGTAACTTCAGCTGCTCTCTCCTGTGTAATGGTTTATTCCAAATTGAAGTGTCTAGGGGAGGTGAGCAGGATGCCAATTTGGGAGACGTCCTGTTTTGAAGCAGGAAGTCTCTGAGGCAGATATGACCACACCTACCAAAATCCATTCAGCAACGAACCCATTCCTGCTTTCTGTATTTGCTTATTCATGTCATGGATATGAATACATTGTGTGCTACTCTTCATATTTTTTTAGGAGCACGTCTTCAAAGTGTCTGAGCATTTAATATCCTTCAGTTATATTTTTATAGAATTCACAACCAAAGACCACAGAAACTGCAGATGCTGAATGCTAACCATGTGGTTATGTGCAGTTCCATCAGTCATTTTACAGCAATAACAGCTGAAGGCAGATTGATTGTCCTCTCCTGTTTTAAATCAGGCAGAAATACAGTGAAGTCTCACCTTACAGTGCTGAACAAGTCAGACCAGAGAACGATCATAGATCTTCACCACAAACTCAACTGTGTTAAATCAAGTGTGAGAGCCTCAGGGTAGTCAGGTAACATCCTGCTCAAACTTCAAACCACAAACTGTGCAAACACGCTCAGAATAAATACATGAAAAAACTTACTGACGGACTTGTATCTCTATTCCACTACTAACAAGTCTTCCAGATATAAAAGAGAAATACAGATCAGCACTAAAACGTCTGAGTGCTCTATGATCATTATATTCATATTTTCAAGTTGTATCTAAATAACTAATTCAATGATTCAGTCTAAAGAGTTTATCTTTGACACAGGAATATTTAAATAGTTTTGTTCTAAGTTGCTGATGGGGGAGGTGAATATGAACAGAAAATGGGGGACGTCCTAGTTTAAAGCAGGATTTCTGTATAACACCTTTACTAAACACAGCCTGTAGTTTTATTGTGTGTGATTCGTAATAATATATATAACACTGAAAAATTATAATTTAAGGTGTTATTTCATATTGTACTATGTGACTACATGTACATAAAAAAATTTATATCACAAACTCAAATTATTATTAATAACAGGGTGTGAACTTCAGTCTAATTTAAACATCCACATGTTCACACTGACAAAGCATAATTAACATGTACAACTCTTTTACTCTTTATTTTAATTCAAAAAGAGTTGCTTAAGTGTGGAAGACAGATTTGCTGAAAGCTGCAGCTGGCGATCAGTCAAGATGCATAGTTTCAACCTGCAGCATATTCCTTTCCTACCTGAGCAATTTCCCACCAGTCCTCCAGGGGCAGCACTGAGCCAACATAAAGTTCCTCTCTACAGTCATTGTTTATATTTCCGTATAACCTTGAACTGAACTATTGAACTTCATTGAGAGAGAACTACTTCAGAACTTTAAGAAAGCAAGATGTCTCTGTTCCCTTCGAGACAGTTGTCAGGGCATCCCAGGATAGGCAGCCATGGAACAGTTCTCAATGCCGGCTACCAGAGGTCCAACTCTCCGGAATTCTGAGGATTCTTGCTCCTGCTCCCTCTCACCTAGCCCCTCCCACACCTGCCCTCTCTCACCTGCTCCCCATCCAAACAAATTATCCTTCCCTTTAAATCGCCTTCCCCTCGCTATGTGTTTCTGGAGGATTAACCTCCGTACTGTTTAACGTGAGGATACTCAGTTTCAGAATTCTGTGAATAATCCCTGTGTTTTTTTGGTTTCCTTTCAGAGTATTTCCCTCACTCCTGATTCTTGAATCCTTCAGTCCCTTTTTCCCTTGGTTTTGTGGTTTGTTTTCTTTTGTGACTTTAGAGAATCTTCTGGGCTTTAGCAGTTTTGAGACTTTTGCTTTGTTTTTTGAGAACTTCTGGGCGTTATATCTTTTTGGACACTTTTGTGTATTTTTTGTCTCTGCCAATTTTGTTAATAAATCCTACCTGAATGGATCCTATTCCTGTGTCAGGGCAGCCCTCTTTACAACAGCTAAGCATTGCAAGACCTTTATTACACAAGGTTGTTTTCATAACCGTGTCACGTCCAGAGATTATTTTTAATGCATTTCATTTTATGTATCTGTTTTCAGGATAGTGTTTCCTGTAGAGTTCTCTTCTGCTCCAGTTTTGCTTAGAAATAAGACCTTCACACTAACAAACTCACTGAGATAGGAGAGTCTAAAACAGACCCTTGATGTCTACACACAGTTTTTGTAAAGAGGACATTCAGTACCGCCTCTCTTTAAAGTCTGACATTGGCATAATTATTCGTTCCCAAATTCCATGACTCTCAAACATCTAGTTCTTTGGATACTATGGAGTAAGATCTGAACACCATGGTAGACCATTTACCACTCACTGAATGGGTGTTCAGTTTTATATGTGATTGTTATAGTTTGTAGTTTTGATCTAAACCTTGTGTTTGTGGTTGGATTTGATTTTGGACTGAGAGTCTGCTGAAGAGCTTAGATGGTGGAGAACCAATTCCTTTGACGCTGACCATCACTCACTGGTAGAGCAGTATGAGTGCTGGTGTAAGGTTTTGGTATTAAAGGTAAAGAACCTAAAGAGCTTCTGAACAGTAATATTCTCCAGCACCGGAGAAATTACAGTGTACTGTTTCTGTAATTATGAAGGACAATGATGGAAAACCTTCGGAGGCTCCACAGTATGGTTCATAGCCTTCTCCCAGAAGCTTAGTTACACCTGGGAACAGAACCAGTTCGTCTCCAAAGCAAAGCTCTTCTTAATCCACGTCACAGTGTTCTAATGACCTGTGAATCCCCCTGAGGAGGGAGGACGAGGGATAATGACTTTCCCTGCATCACTCCCTCTCTCTCTATCTCTCTCTCTCTCTCTTTCTCTCTCTCTCTAACCAGGACTGTGTCTCCTTTCGGATTCTGGTCTTCTACAAATTTCATCTCCATCAGCTCCACCTTCACATCCAAATACAGAATGTTAGTATATCTCCATAAAGCTCAACACTGTAACTATATCAGCAGAGAGGAAATCAGGAGATACAGAAAGATCACAGTGATATAATCATGTTTCTATTCATGATACCTGTGTGAGGATGTGAGGAGTTGCAGCTTAGAGTCAGTTTCAGCAGAGAAGCTCATAATCTGACAGATCCACTGAAAGAAAGAGTTCCTGCTCTTCTTCACCTGAAAAACATCATCATATATCTATATAGAACGTTCACTCAACGTACATTTCCATTAATATTCTGTAGTCTTTTATTTTCTCTCACATCACTTTGTGTCTTTTGTATCTTTATCCTGGACTGGTGGTCAGTTTCAGAGGTGCTGGACATTCCTGCTCCATCGTTAGACCTTTTAATGATAGAGTTATTTTGAAATAAATATGTTAATTTGTTAATAAAGTGTTTTTATATTTACAGTTATCATTTTCGTTTAATTATTTACAGCAGTAGCTTTTAAAACATCGGTGTAATCTATATAGAGACTTCAGAATGTATCACTGCCGGTGACTAACACTGAACACATTATGTTTTACACATTAACACTGAGTTTTTAATGCTGAGTCACATTAATATGTAGAACCACTAAATAAAGAACTTTCTGTTTGTTATTAAACAGTAAAGAACAGACAGCTTGTGGTACCTGTCAGGAGTAAAGAAGGGATTTTCTTCAACAGTGATTGGTGGGTCCATGGAATGATGGACAGAGGAGGACAGGGAATCTTCATCGCTGTCACTAAACACAGATCCACAAAACCGGATAAGAACTCTGAAAATGGTCTTTAGGAATTCTGAATTCATATACAGCAGGTAATTTAATGATGTGTAACTGCTGCACAATAAACCTTTCAGAAATAATAAAAATGAGGTAAAATAGTTTTAGACCTTTCAATACGGTAGAGATCACTGCTAGAGCTCCACTCATAGTCCTGATGGTCTTCTCTCTGTGTGAATGTGCTGTTGAATTCTGGCAGACGGTTTCCCACTCCAGCTGAGAAACAACAGAGAGAACAGGAGGAGACTATATCAGACACTCCTTCTTTAACCAAAGACCTTACTGTGAATTTTTTCAGGACGTCGTATGAACTGGCTTAAGGTTACAAGTTTGTTTCAACACTGTTCACTTGAGCTCTTTAACAGCCTGAACACAATTCAAACCCAATTTACTTCTCCTAGACACTTCCACTTGGCACAGTCCATGAACCCAGGGAGATCAAATTTCTGACTGTTCCATTAAGACTCTGTTTTTGTTTTTATATGTCTATTAAGCCTGCATTACCTTCACACATTACTCCACAGATTGGCTGAAAAATATATTTCAGGTATTAGTGTTGGTGATGTGATGTTGGATCATGAACAGTAACAGCTATGCTCCTCTACATTATAAACTGTTGTATGCTGAAGTATCTAGAGGAAGTGAGTAAGTAGTGAGTGGGGACAGGACCAGGTTTAAAGCGGCAGGGCTGTAAGGCAGACTTGTTTTTATGTTTTTATACAGTGTGTTATAGAACGACTTGGGATTTGAACAGAAGCTATTCCCAGTTTACGTCTCCTAGATACCTTCACTAGGATCAGTCCAAGTTTTAGGGGTGATCGGACTGCTTTCTGTTGCATAATTATGACATGTTTGCACACATTTTCCTCTTTGTTTGTTTTTTGTCATACAATAATAGATGAAAATGTGTTTGTCAAGGAAAACAGCAAAACAGGTATTTCTTTAGTGTTTCTTTATTATTTTAGTATTCTTTATTATCTAAATATACTATTTCAAAATAACAGCTGTGCTGCTCAGCTTTATGGGCTGGTCCCCATTAAAGTGTGTAGGGGTATCGAGTGAAATGGAAAACGGCCTAGTTTGAATTAGGCAGTAAGGCAGGTTGAAGCAGGTTTACGCCTATATAGCAGATGCCAAGAAACCAAGTTCTTCACAGCAGGAACAGAAACGGTGAATCAAATGCCAGAAATTGTAGATGCAAAAAGCTGAACATGTGAACATGGTTTAGTTAATTTTCCTGCAAACACTTTCAATATATTTACTATCATAAGTGATATATATATTTATATATATATGAATACTTGCCTTCTAAGTTAGAATACAAAGTAGTCTTTGGTGAACCTCTATTTAATTAATGTAATTTACCAAAGACAAATTATAACCTGATTGTGCTCAAATCTATGATAAAAGAAGTTACTAGACCCAAAACATTGTGAAGTCTTCTAAACCAAATACATTGTAATATGTCACACTGTGAGGAGTTACTCTTTTACTCAGTGGAATATTCCACTGCTGTTGTTTCTCTGATCAGTACCTGCTTGTCTTGTTTCTGCTTCTGTGTGTGTGTGTGTGTGTGTTTGAGAGAGAGAGAGAGAGACAGAAAGAGAGAAAGAGAGAGAGAGGGAGAGAGAGGGAGAGAGATCACTTTGAGATCTGAACACAATTCAGCCTCAGCTTCCTTCCCCTACACACTTACCCTTGCAACAGTCCAAGCTGTAGGGGGATCAAACTGTGCAGCACTGTTTAAAGATCATGTTCTTTATTTCCACATTATATTTATTAATAATTTCTTACATCTGTGTATTTACACAAACATACTTGTTCAGATAAAAATGTCTTTTACAGTTTTAGTCCGAGTGATGTTATATCAGATTGTGTAACTTCAGCTGCTCTATCCTGTGTAATGGTCTATTCCAAGTTGAAGTGTCTAGGGGAGGTGAGCAGGAAGCCAATTTGGGAGACGTCCTATTTTGAAGCAGGAAGTCTCTGAGGTAGCTATGACCACACCTACCAAAATCCATTCAGCAACAAACCCATTCTTGCCTTCTGTATTTGCTTATTTATGTCATGGATATGAATATATTGTGTGCTACTGTTCATATTTTTTAGGAGCACATCTTCAGTCTTCTGAGTGTCTGAGCATTAAATTTCCTTCAGTTATATTTTTAATGAATTCACAACCAAAGACCACAGAAACTGCAGATGCTGAATGCTAACCATGTTGTTATGTTCAATTCTATCAGCCATTTTACAGCAATGACAGCTGCAAGCAGGATGATTGTCCTCTCCTGTTTTAAATCAAGCAGAAATACAGTGAAGTCTCATTACTGCTGAACAATTTAGGCCAGAGAATGATCATAGATCTTCACCACAAACTCAACTGTGTTAAATCATGAGTGTGAGAGCCTCAGGGTAGTCAGGTAACATCCTGCTCAAACTTCAAACCACAAACTGTGCAAACAAGCTCAGAATAAATAGATGAAAAATCTTACTGACGGACTAAGTTTGTTTTTGACTGATGGCATAAAAAACTGAGAGGTACCATGTGTGAAAAAGACATGAGAAGGTTCTTCCAATCTTTAAAATGTTCCTCATAACCACATTTAGATTAATAATTTAGATTAATTGTTCTTCAAAGAACCCTGCTCTAACAGCTTGCCTTCTAATGTTATGATACAAAGTAGTCTTTGTGGAACCTCTATTTATTTAATGTAATTTACAAATAAAAAAATATAACCTAATATAAAAGAGAAATACAGATCAGCCCTAAAACATTTGAGTGCACAATGATCATTATATTGATATTTTCAAACTATATCTGTTTAACTGATTAAATGTAATGAGTTTACCTTACATACAGGCATATTTAAATAGTTTTGCTCTTAGTTGCTGATGTTTGGATTTTCTGTTTTGCTTTAGTTACTTCAGAGCTTTAATAACCTCAAGAGATTTGCTCAGAACTGCTGCTGGAGATCAGCCATGCTATAGAGTTGCAGCCTGCAGCAGATTCCTTCCCCACCAGAGCAATTCCACACTACTCCAGCAGAGGCAGCACTGAGCCAACACAAAGTTCCCCTCTACAGTCATTATTTTGTACATCCAACTGAACTTTATTAAAGTGCTTCAGAACTTTAAGAAGCAAGATATCTCTGTTCTCTTTGAGACAGATTAGCACTGCAAGACCTTTATTACATCCTGATATTTTCATAACTGCCTCTGTCTTCAGGGTAGTGTTTCCTGTAACGTTCGTTTCTGCTCCAGTCTTGCTGAGAAACAAGATCTTCACATCAGATACTGAACCCAACTTACTCACTGAGATAGGAGAATGTGAACAGTGTTGGGGACCCCATAAAGCATATAGAAGGCATTCAGCACTGCATCTCCTTAATGTCTGACATAGCTTAGCTAGGCATAGCTATTCTTTACCAAGTCCCATGAAACTAAAGTTTCTAGTTGTTTGGATAGCATGGACTTGAAAAAGCGAACACCATGGTAGAACATTTGCCCCTCGTTACATTTCCAGTTTTATATGTGATTGTTGCAGTTTGTATCTTAGAGCTTAGATGGTGGAGAACCTAAACAAGCACCAGTGTTGTCAACTCTGACCATCACTCCCTGGTTACAGGTAGAGCAATCAAAGTGCTGGTGTAAGGTTTTGGTATTAGAGGGAAAGAATCTAAAGAGCTTCAGAACAATATGTAATTATGAAGGACAATGATGGAAAACCTTCGGAGACTTCACTGTATGGTGGTTAATAAGCTTCTCTCAGAAGCTTACCTACACCGGGGAACAGAACCAGTTCTTTTTCAAAGCAAAGCTCTTCTCAATCCATCAGACAGTGGTCTATTTAACTGTGATCCCTCTAAGGAGGGAGGACAATAATGACTCTCCTTGTGTATCTCTCTCTCTCTCTCTAACCAGGACTGTGTCTCCTTGCTGATTCTTGTCTTCTCCGAATTTCATCTCCATCAGCTCCACCTTCACATCCAAATACAGAATGTTAATATATCTCCATGAAGCTCAACACTGTTATTATATCAGCAGAGAGGAAATAAGGAGATACAGGAAGATCACAGTGACATAATCATGTTTCTATTCATGATACCTGTGTGAGGACGTGAGGAGTTGCAGCTTAGAGTGAGTTTCAGCAGAAGAGCTCGTAATGTTGACTGACAGATCCACTGAAAGAAAGAGTTCCTGCTCTTCACCTGAAAAACATCATATATATATATATATATATATATATATATATATATATATAGAACGTTCACTCAGCGTTCATCTCCAAAAATATTCTGTAGTCTTTCATTTTCTCTCACATCACTTTGTGTCTTTTGTGTCTTCATCCTGGACTGGTGGTCAGTTTCAGAGGTGCTGGGCATTCCTGCTCCATCATCAGACCTTTTAATGATAGAGTTATTTTGAAATAAATGTAAGTGTTTTTATATTACAGTTATTATATTTCCTCAATTATTTACAGCAGTAGCTTTTAAAACATCAGTGTGTAATCTTAGTATCATAATAGGACTTTCAGAAAGTACCACTGCAAGTGAATAACACTGAACACATTATATTTTACACATTAACACTGAGTTTTTAATGCTGAGTCACATTAATATGTAGAACCACTAAATAAAGAACTTTCTGTTTGTTACCTTGTTTGTTATTAAACAGTAAAGAACAGCTTGTCATACCTGTGAGGAGTAAAGAAGGGATTTTCTTCAACAGTGATTGGTGGGTCCATGGAATGATGGTCAGAGGAGGACAGGGAATCTTCATCGCTGTCACTAAACACAGATCCACAAAACCGGATAAGAACTCTGAAAACGGTCTTTAGTAATTCCGTATTTATATACAGCAGGTAATTTAATGATGTGTAACTGCTGCACAATAAACCTTTCAGAAATAATAAAAATGAGGTAAAATAGTTTTAGACCTTTCAATACGGTAGAGATCACTGCTAGAGCTCCACTCATAGTCCCGATGGTCTTCTCTCTGTGTGAATGTGCTGTTGAATTCTGGCATACGGTTTTCCCCTCCAGCTGAGAAACAACAGAGAGAACAGGAGGAGACTATCTCAGACACTCCTTCTTTAACCAAAGACCTTACTGTGACTTTTTTCAGGACGTCGTATGAACTGGTTTCAGTCTACAAGTTTGTTTCTACACTGTTCACTTGAGCTCTTTAACAGCCTGAACACAATTCAAACCCAACTTACTTCTCCTAGACACTTCCACTTGGCACAGTCCATGAACCCAGGGAGATAAAATTTCTGACTGTTCCATTAAGACTCTATTTTTGTTTTTGTATGTCTGTTAGACCTGCATTACCTTCATCATCACAGATTTGCTGAAAAATATATTTCAGGTATTAGTGTTGGTGATGTAATGTTGGATCATGAACAGTAACAGCTATGCTCCTCTACATTATAAACTGTTGTATGTTGAAGTATTTGGAGGAAGTGAGTAAGTAGTGAGTGGGGACAGGATCAGGTTTAAAGCGGCAAGCCTGTAAGGCAGACTTGTTTTTATGTTTTTATTTAGTGTGTTATAGAACGACTTGGGATTTGAACAGAAGCAATTGCCAGTTTACGTCTCCTAGATACTTTCACTAGAAACAGTCCATGGTTTAGGGGTGATCAGACTGCTTTCTGTTGCATAATTATGACATGTTTGTCCACATTTTCCTCTTTGTTTATTTTTTGTCATACAATAATAGATGAAAATGTGTTTGTCAAGGAAAACAGCAAAACAGGCATTTCTTTTGTGATCTAAATATACTATTTCAAAATAACAGCTATGCTGTTAGCTTTATGGGCTGGTCCCCATTGAAGTGTGTAGGGGAAGTGAGTATGAAGTGAAATGGAAGACAGCCTAGTTTAAATTAGGGAGTAAGGCAGGTTGAAGCAGGTTAACGCCTATAGAGCAGGTGCCAACAAACCAAGTTATTCACAGCAGGAACAGAAACGGTGAATCAAATACCAGACATTGTAGATGCAAAAAGTTGAACATGGTTTAGTTCATTTTCCTGCAAAGACAGTTTAAAGTTGTATATGCTCTATCCTGGATCAAACTGAAAAGAAATATACATTCCCTTGACATTCCTTGATATTTGTAAATATTTAAGCATTAAAGTTGATTTACTCTTTTATTTTCTGAAGTTATTGTTAGAATTAATAGAAAATTGTAGATCATCAGACTTCAGTTTCTTTTCTAGCTTAAAGTCAGAAAAGTTACAGTTATATATCATTATAATTATCATTATAAATGTTATTATTATTATTAATATTGCATTCATATATATATATATATCCAAAACTAATGTTTCCAAACTAAAAGTCCTCCTGTCTTTTTTTAATGTGTGTTCACTGTGATTTGCTCTTTGCTTCGAGTTTGTGTGTGTGTGTGTGTGTGAGTGTGAGTGGGAGAGAGTGGGAGATAAAGAGAGAGAGAGGGAGAGAGAGGGAGAGAGAGAGAGAGAGAGAGGGAGAGAGAGTGAGAGAGAGAGAGAGAGAGAGATCATTTTGAGATCTGAACACAATTCAGCCTCAACTCCCTTCCCCTACACACTTACCCTGTCTTTTTTTAATGTGTGTTCACTGTGATGTACTTACCAGAATATTTCACTGGTGGTGTTTCCATGATCAATTCTTGTTCTCCCTCTTTGCTTCGAGTTCAGCTTGATTTCTATTTATATAAGATCTTTAGAGGTCTGAACACAATGCAGCTCCAACTGACTTCTGCTAGACACTCTTTAGTTGGGACAGTACAAGTTGTGGGGGTGATCAAACTGCTCATTATTTCACAAATGTGTCTTTTTATTATTTCCTTAATATTAGATTTCATTTAATTGACTGTTTGATTAATAATATCACCCAATAGCTTAGCGAATCATACATCAGCAGAACAGATCTCATTCCAGACATTAGTTTAGGGATCTGATGTTGGGTCATAACAGCATTGCTCCCCTGCATTATGGACCCAACCCAAACTGAAGTGTGTAGGGGAAGTGAGGTTAAAGTGAATTTGGGCGACGTCTTCGTTTAAAAGCAGGAAGGTTTTGTGAGGGAGTCGGTAGAGCTACGTGAAGAAGTACCACGCCTACCAAATGCCCACAAGCAACAAACCAACAGTCTGTTTTGTAGAGATACATGGTTGTGTACGTACAGCAGTGAACTGTACAATGAATTACTCTATTTAAGTTCCTTTATAGAGGTTTTTGACTGATGGTATAAAAGACTGAGAAGAACCATATGTGAAAAAGACATAGGAGGTTCTTCCAATCTTTAAAATGTTCTTCATAACCACATTTAGATTAATGATTTAGATTAATTGTTCTTCAAAGAACCCTGATTTAAGAGCTTGCCTTCTTAGTTATGATACAAAAAAAGTCTTTGTGGAACCTTTATTTATTTAATGTAATTTACAAAAGATAAAATATAACCAGATTGTGATCAAATCTATAATAAAAGAAGTTACTAGAACCAAAACAATGTCAAGTCTTCTAAACCAAATACATTGTAATATGTCACACTGTGAGGAGTTACTCTTTTACTCAGTGGAATATTCCACTGCTGTTGTTTCTCTGATCAGTACCTGCTTGTCTTGTTTCTGCTTTTTTTGTGTGTGTGTGTGTGTGTGTGTGTGAGTGTGAGTGGGAGAGAGTGGGAGATAGAGAGAGAGAGAGAAAGAGAGAGAGAGGGAGAGAGAGGGAGAGAGAGAGAGAGAGAGAGAGGGAGAGAGAGTGAGAGAGAGAGAGAGAGAGAGATCATTTTGAGATCTGAACACAATTCAGCCTCAACTCCCTTCCCCTACACACTTACCCTTGGAACAGTCCAAGCTGTAGGGGGATCAAACTGTGCAGCATTGTTTAAAGATCATGTTCTTTATTTCCACATCATATTTATTAATAATTTCTTACCTCTGTGTATTTATATAAACATACATGTTCAGATAAAATTGTCTTTCACAGCTTTATTCTGAGTGATGTGATATCAGTTCATGTAACTTCAGCTGTTTCCCTCACCTTGTCCGTAATGCTGTGTTAAATGGCTTTGTTCCAAGTTGAAGTGTCTAGGGGAGGTTGAGCAGGGGATGCCCCAATTTGGGGAGACGTCCTGTTTTGAAGCAGGAAGTCTCTTTGAAGTGCGGCCGGAATTTAAAATTTATGGGGACCACACCTAGCAAAATCCACATTCTGCAAACGAACCCCACTTTCCTGCCTTTCTGTATTTTGCTTATTTCATGTCATGGATATTTGAATAAATTGTGTGCTAACTGTTCATATATTTTAAGAAACCACATCTTCAATCGTCTGGGTGGTGGCTGAGCATTCAATTTCTTCAGTTATATTTTTATAGAATTTCACAACTAAAGACCACAAAACGCTGCAGATGACTGAACGCTATAACCATGTGGTTTATGTTTCAGTTCCATCAGTCGTTTTTTCTGGCACATCAGACAGCTGAAAGCAGGATGGTGATCTGTCTCAAACTTTCAACTGACCACTGGCGAATTCGAACAATTGAGACTCAGAGAAAACGATCGTACCACGTACACCACAAAACTCACTGTGATGTTAAATGATGATGATGGGTGGTGAGGAGCCCTCAGGGTAGTCAGATCACATATCCTGCTCTAAACTTCAAACCACAAAACTGTGCAAAACCACACTTAGCATAAATAACATGAAAAAAAACTTAGGTCCTGATGCGGACTAAATTTGTTTTTTTGACTCTGATGGCACGAATTAAAAAACTGAGAAGTGAACCTATGTGTTAAAAAGGAAATGAGAAAGGTTCTTCCCAGTAAACTTTAAAAGTGTTCTATCATAACCACATTTAGATTAATGATTTAGATGAATTGTTCTTCAAAACAACAACCCTCAATTAAACAGCTGGTCTTCCTAGTTATGATACACAAAAAAAATAAGTTCTTTGTGGAACTATATTTACTTTTATGTAATTTACACAAAGATAAATTTATATTTACCTGATTGTGCTCCAAATCTATAATAAAAGAAGATTACTAGCCCCAAAAACATTGTGAAGTCTTCCTAAACCAAAGACCAATTCTAATATGGTCACCACTGTGAGGACGTTACTCTCTTACTCAGTTGGAATATTCCACTGCTGTTGGTTTCTTCCTGATTCAGTACCTGCTTGTCTTGTTTATGCTTATATGTGTGGTGATTGTGTGTGTGTGTGAGAGAGAGAGGAGTCATATTGAGAGATCCTGTAAACAACAATGCAAGCCCTCAGCTTCCTCCCCTACCACACTACCCTTGTTGGAATAGTCCAAGTTGTAGGGGGATCAAACTCCTGTGCAGCATTTTATTAAGAGATTCATGGTCTTTTAGTTCCACATAATGTTTATACTAATAATTCTTTCGTTCTGTTTATGTACACAAACATACTAGTGTTCAGGATAAAAATCCCGCATTTCACAACTTTAGTCCGATCGTGATGTGATATTCAGAATCATGGTAACTTCAAGCTGCTCTCTCCTGTGTAATGGCGTCTAGTTCTCAATGTGAAGTGTCTAGGGGAGGTGAGCAGGATGCCAAATTTGGGAGAAGTCCTGTTTTGAAGCAGGAAGTCTCTGAGGCAGATATGACAACACCTCATCCAAAATCCATTCAAGCAAACGAACACCATTCCTGCATTTCTGTATTTGCCTTATTCATGTCATGGATATGAATTACACGTTGTGTGCTGACTGTTCATATTTTTTTTAAGGGAGCACGTCTTCAACAGTGTCTGAGCATTTAATATCCTTCAGTCTATATTTTTTATACGAATTCACAACCTAAAGACCACAGAAATACTGCAGATGCTTAACGCTAACCCCATGTGGCTTATGTCCTAGTTCCATCAGTCATTTTACAGGCCAATAAACAGCTGGAAGGCAGATTGACTGTCCCCTCTCAGTGTTTTTAATACACCCCCGGCAGAAATACAGTGAAGTTCTCACCTACACGTGCTGAACCAAGTCAGACCCAGAGAAAGATCATAGATCTTCACCACAAATCTCAAACTGTGTTTAAACAAGTGTGAGAGCCTTAAGGGTAGTCAGTTAACATCCTGCTGGCTTCAAACTTCAAACCACAAAAACTGTAGCAAAAAACACGCTCAGACTATACAATAAATGAGAAACCAACTTTACTGACCCGGACTTTGTATCCCTTATGTCCACTACTAAACAAGTCTTTCCAGAGTATATAAAAGAGAAATACAGATCAGCAACCTAAAAAAAACGTCTGAGTGCTCTATGATCTCCCCCATTTATTCATATTTTCACAGTATGTATCTAAATAACTAATTCAATGATTCAGTCTAAAGAGTTTATCTTGGATACAGGGGAATATTAATTAAAAAGTTTGGGTTCTAAGTTGTGATGGGGGAGGTGAATCTGAACAGAAAATTGGGGGATGTCCTATTTAAAGCAGGAATTTCTTGTCTAACACCTTTACTAAACACAGCCTGCTAGTTTTATTGTGTGTGATAGTAATCATATATATAAACCACTGAAAAAAATTATGACTTATAAGAAGGGTGTTCTATTTTCAAAAATTTCTTACTATGTGGAATCTGCCGAAAAATGCTACATAAAAAAAATTGAATCACAAAACTCAAATTATTATTTAACTAGAAAGGGTGTGAACTTCAGTCCTAATTTAAAACATCCACATGTTTCACCACTCTGGACAAAGCAATAATTT
>JAMWET010000378.1:0-20000 GCA_024036415.1 Prochilodus magdalenae
TGTCGGCTGGAGGACTATTCTAAGTCCAGCAGGGACAATGAGGTGTGTAAAAGCTCCAGCAGCACTCTGAGAGCGCTAAGTACTAGCGCAGCATTTTAAATAATTACCTGGTCTGTGGTGGTACTGTGGGGGTCCGGACCATTAAAGGAAAAGTAGCAAGAGATGGACTCAAGTCTGTAATTGTAGCACATCAAACTGTATCTGTGTAGAAGGTGGAGTGATGCAATCAAATTGTATGTACACAAGGAGGTGGATTATTAATGGAAGTAAGCTGGTTGGTTGTTGTAAGGTTTTCCCGTCTAGAAAACTGCATAGCCAAGCAACGACACCAAAATAAGAATCTCTAGGAACTTGTGGAAATCTCAGGAAAAACTGCCACGATTGAAGCTTAACTAGAGAGTGAAAGCTAACCAATCAATGGCTAAAATGCCTGTGCTTGTTTCTTCGGGTTTTAGTTCAGCCAGCATCTGCCTAGTATTCACGTGACGTGCAGCATACCTACAGTTGGAGCGAGATAATGAACTTTAATATTGTCTTTGTATCATAGCTACATACAAGTGGGATATATGATTAATCAGTGAGCATGGTACACATTGGAGTAGTCCACAACCACCACTAGCATATACCAGGGCTAGCACTGCTGGTGTTTAGCTCTGTCTGAGTGATGCAGAGTCATGTAAGATATAGTTGCAGGCAGGTATTTTCCTTAGGCAGTTCCTGGATAGTGTTCTTGAAAATGAAGGCAGCTTGTGTAATACGAGCTCGCCGGACATCCCTCCCCACACCAAATTGCCTATCATGGGACGATTAATAAGGGTTGAACCCATTCCCTTATGCATCCGGCGCCCACCCTGTACTCTCTTGGGAAGTGTTGTTCCACAAGGCTTTGGGACATGAACACATTTCCACTGTTTTCCATGGGATGATGTGGCTCTGCAGATAGTCAGGCAGAAGGGTTAGGAGTGTGCATAGTGGTCTTTAGGCCTGTTGGGTGAAGCTGCTGGCGTGAAAACACTATCGGCATGAAAACTTATCCTACTAGTCTTTTCACTGACTATTACTTCCCTAGCAATGCCTGTAGGAGCGGTTGCTTACCCGATTCTGTGTGTGTTTCCTCCCGGTGCTCCAGTTTCCTCCCACAGTCCAAGGACATGCAGTCAGGTGAACTGCAGTCTGATTGTGTGAGTGTGAGTGAATGTGTATGGCTGTGCGTCTGCCCTGGAATAGACTAGCGGCCTGTCCAGGGTGTTTCGTGCCTTCCAGCCACTGAATGCTGGGACAGGACTTAGCACATGATGGACTGAGGTGGAAAACGTGAGATATGATTCCCGATAGGAAACAAGCAGGACTACTAGCGAACTGAGTTGGACTGGCGTTGGGACTGAGTTGGACTGAGTGTGGAACACTGCTGTAGGAACTGCGTTCGGACCATGCGTTAGGACTGAAGTAGGAAACTGCGGTGTGGACTGAGTAGGAACTGCGTCAGGACTGCGGTAGACCTGAGTAGGGACTGGAGTTGGACTGAGTGTAGAACTGCGATTAGACCACGCTGTAAGTAGGAGCAGACATACCCACGCTGCGCGCTAGGAGCATCGCGTTGATATCTGGACTGGTAGGAAACTGCGCGTAGGCAACCTGCGTCATGAGTACCTGGAGTAGGACTGCGTAGGACTGCGTTGGACTGAGTAGGACTGAGTAGGAATGCGTAGGACAGCAGGACTGAGTTGGGCTGAGTTCAGACTCTACTGGACTGGCCTGGCTTAGGACGAGAGATGTGAGTGAACTGCGATCGCCTCGAAATACACTACTCCAACATCTCCAGCCTTTTGTCTCCTGACTCCATCCTTCTGTGGCAGCAAGAAACAAAACTTCAGGTTATGGTTTTAACTCGGATGTAGTATCGGGCCTGTCCCCCACTTTGATGTCCTCCGTTTGGGGGTGGGATGTCCTCCTTTTAGGGGTTATGAAATTGGCCACCCCAGCTCCAGCACCCCCCGAGACCCAGAAGGTAAAGCAGTTTAGAAGATGAGTGAGTGTTATGCTGTCTGGCACGACACCATTGCAGTCTTTGGCGGTGTTGATGAGGTGATGAGAGAAGTTGTCGTAGGGGTCTGTGTACATGTAGTCCAGGATGACTCATGGAGGCCATCACTGCTCGCTGAATGCCTGCCATCGTAGCTGCTGAGGGAGTCAGATACAGCGATAAGCTCTATCCTTGCTACGTCACATGCAGGGCCCAGATTGAAACTTGAATCATTCACATGTCTCACAATGCCAAACCTGCACACCAAGTTTCTTTGATGTTGGTTGATTCCTTCTTGGTGCAAGTCTTTGTGCAGCTGTTATTGTGGGGATGAGTGCAAAATTCTAAAGGGAAAAAAAAAACGTATTTAAATATATTTACTGTCATTTTCAATAAAAATGCTCATCGGATTGTTGCCTAGACCAGCAGTCCGGTCCCGGTCCACTGTTAGTCATACGCCATTACCCGCAGTCTGAGACCCCTGCTCCCATGGATGGCAGTAGAATTGCTGGGGACCGGACTCGTTATCCTTCAGCAAGCCTGAAACCTGAACAGGGTGTCACCTGCGTTCTCCGTCACCATTGTCTTTTCATGACTGTTGCTTTTTCACAAGCTAGTAGTAAACAGCAGCATAGCCTGTTCACATGTACGATAGACTTCTGGTGCTCCTGTGGTCTAATTTTAGTGGACGCTATTAGCCATCCTCCGACTCTTGAACTTGGTGTGAGTCCCTTGCTGGTTCAGCTGAACGCAGCTGTTTTTTGATGTGGCAGTTTTCTACTCATTGGCAATAAACATATGATTGTGCAGCGAGCGCTCATCCCCAGGTAGCGCTTTTGGTGCTAGCAGGCAGACTGTGTGCATTTGTGGGAACCACCACGGCAGCTAAGGTTAGTCATGGGTGTCCCCCGAGCAGAAAGGGACAAATCTGTGGTAAAGGAGTGAGCAGGGCTGCGTAGGCAGAGTCATAAAGCAAACGTGGTGAGAGTGAGCGATTGCACCCCCCACCACCCCCCGCCCCCTCCAGTTCCCGTCGCCTCTGTTGTTTTTCTGGACTCTGTGTTTTTAAGTGAGGGGAGTGAGTCAGTCGCAGCCAGTCTCTAAGCACAGCTATATATAGAGGCCTGACTGCACGCAGTACCGCGCAACAGAGCGCTCAGCAGCCAGCAGCCAGCAGTGAAGCAGACGGCATGCGAGCCTGGTGTTTCAGCCTCAACCCGATTCCACTGGAGCGGGGAGAAGAAAGGAGCACGAGCTCGCGGGTGTGCTTCATCTACAGGCACTTACTTGCATATTTCTGACTTACAGCTCCATGCTGGATAGCAACGGAAAATCTATAGCCCCGTAATTAGGGTGGAAAAAATCTCATTGTCACAGCAAAATTTCCAGCTCATATGGATCAGCAAACGAGCTCCAGTTTAAAAAATTAAAAAACCGTGTGTATTTTTTCATATATCACATTTGTCCCATAACAGCACTTTCCTCTATAGCCCCATGTTCAAGGTTACTGATGTCCATCAAATCCATCACAAGCAGGTTTGATATAGTGCGGCTTCATCAGCCCGCCCCATATTGGCTGTCCGTGTAGTCACTTTGGTAGTGAAGTCACATGGTGGTCTCACTGATGTATTGTAATGCTTTGTGTATGCAATAATGATCCCAGATAGAAAAGCAGCAGCAAGACAGGAAAATGGGAACTGGTGGGAAGGTTTTTGACATGGTGAGGACATGCCAAGGCATGTGGACGTTTCACGCTAGGACAAGGCAAGTGGCTATTGTTTGCTGAACCTGACTGATAAGCATGAGTGAGTCAGTGATGCCCTCCACCAGACCGTTACAACGACTGCGCCCTTTAACACCACGTCAGTGTTCACCAAATGACCTACAGTGTTGTCTCAGAATAGCAGCCAGGTCATCTTCAGTTGACGAGTCCCCCCGTCTGTCCGGTGGAGACGACCAAGCGGATTTCCGTGTGTGGAGAGACACCATGGTCAGCACTCCAGGATGAACTTTTTTCATGGGATGAACACCCCACCATCCACCTCTACCAGCACAATCTGCAAAGGAGACTGTGTGTGGGATATTCAAGCTGCAATGGGATGATGGATTTATTACTGGACGTCTGTGTAGGAACCTCCATGCCGAGACGTCTAGCGTGTTTGAGTTTCATCATTTGAATAGCATTGCAATCCATTGCAAAAATGCAGAGTGGATTCCCCTCTTGCTAGCTAAGGACTGTTTGCCGGTGTGGTAGCGTGGTACATCCCCAGGTGGTTACTATGGTTGTAGCCAGCAGTATAAATAAAGAAACGTGATTTATCCACTAAATTCAACAGAACTGACGTTTGAAACTTCCGCTAGACGTCACTACGAGGCAGCGTCTGCTTACCCACCATCACAGCCTGCCCGGACGACTTGTGTGCGCGCTTGTTGTCTGACAGGGTGTTGCCATGGTTATTCTGATAATTTTGTAGGGTGTTGCTAGTAGGTAGATGAAGAATGTCTGCTGTTTATTAATGTATTTGCTAGTAGTGGTTGCTAGGCAGATTTGTTCTTTGCTGTGTGGTCCCTCTCAGTAAGTTTTGTTAGTTGTTGCTGTGGGCTTGCTATGGTATATCTCTGGGGGGTTGTTATGAGGTTGCTAGTGGATTGCTATGGAATAAACCATGCGATTTCTAATGCATGTGGTAAGTTGTTGCTGAGTGTAATCTCAAGGTTGCTAGGAGGTTGCCTAAAGTAATGTCTTAGTGGTTGCTATGGTGTGTCCCAGGTACTTGATAGGGTGTTGCTGTTGCTGTTGGCTAATGGTGTTAACCCATGTATTTTTTTTTTTCAGGGAATTTCTCTATGGTGGTTGCTGTACTACCCTCTAGTGGTTTACTGGGGAAGTTATTGCTAAGTAAGTTTGTCTATGACTCTTGTCTAAAGTGTCAATCAAATGCTAGAGTGGTATCCTAGGTTCTGTCTAAGACGTTTGGTAGGTGGTTGCTAAAGTGATGCTAAGTGGTTTGCTGTTATGACCCCGGTGGTCGCATTGCAGTTGCTCTTGGGAAATGTATAAGTATTTGTAGAGAGGTTGCTGGGGGAATAGGGGGTTCCTTGGTACACATCAGGCTCTGGTTGCTAACTAAGGTTTCGGGTGGGTGGTGGTGCTATTGTACCTCACATGGTTGCTAATGTATTTTGCTAAGTGGGTTGCTATGGTTGACCAAAATGGTTTGCCAAAATAATTACAAGTGCTTCCTAAGTGACTATCGATATCAGTTTGGTCTGACGTCCCCGGGTGGTTGATAAGATTGTTGCCTAGGAGGATCCTACAGTATTCACAGTCGTGGACTTTGGCAGCTGGTTTAGCCTGGTTGCCTGTGGATGATTTTCTTATTGTAAGATAACCTGTACAGTAAATTGTACATATATATGAATGAAAAACCTGTGATGTAAGTCCACTATTCCCTATCAGACTGAACAATCTGGTGTTGGAACGAGCTGTGGGTGGGATAGATTAGGAACCCAACAGAATCCCGGCAATTAAAATAGGAAGAGGTATATGTTTGCGATCGGATAACTGCCCCGTGTTGGATGCCTAAAACAATGGATGCTAAAGCCAACTAAACAGAGATTACAGGGTTTTTGATATGACACGGAAAAGAGAGTGTGAAATAGGGCCTAATATGAAATGTTTGCTCTATTGGTCCTAAAAGCTTTTTCCAAGATGTTCAGAACTGTTAGGAGCCATCCTAGGCTACTCATTTACCTAAACGTTCCCACGTTCTAAAAATGTACAGCTAAATGGAGATGTAACCTATGGATCAGCTCGCTGTAGAGTACAGAATGTTGGCAACGTGTAGCAGTGTTTTACATTCTGCATAGGAGACTTTGATTGGGATTTACAAACAATGCCTTCATGGTTCCAACTACAGTGACATACAGGAAAGTAGAAGGCTTCTTTGTGTTGTTTGTCCTTCTTTCTGGAGCTGGATTAACCAAAATTTGTGTTTTCTGGGTCTCTCATCAAGCCATATACGGAAGTTTTTAACCTGGTAAACGCAAGAATTTTAACTCATCTTTAACCTCTTTCTTTGGTGCGACCCACGTTTAGCGACGATTCTCACTCCCTGTGCAGACTTTACAGGCTGGGCTGATAATAGCTGCCGGAGTTTCTGCTTCTCGCAACTAACTCGGAGGTTAACTCAAGTGTTTGTTTGATTTGGCTGGAAATATAATCTCAGTTTAATTTACCCAGTGAAGCCGATGTACAGATGGCCTGGGCCTGCTTTTTATCCATGTGTTCCTCGGTGATCTGGATTATATTCCGGCCTCTATAGACCAGAGGTGCTGTAGCAGAGCGGCACGTCGGTCAGTGTGGAAAAAGCCTGGCAGCCCTTTTCAGTCACTCCGGACAGCTCCTCTCTCCCGCTCAAGGGCAGCTGTTCGCTGTACCACTTTTGGGCTCGCTCAATGCAAGCTGCAATCCATCTCAAACACTCCATTATTAATATCGTGCCATTAGTTATCTGGCGCCTTTTGTGCGGAATGGATAGTGCCAACTTCTCTATATTACTTGAATCGCCTTTCTCTGGCTGGCTGCTCCCATTCTTTTTATTGCTCGCTCCACTCTCCTGCTAGTATAGCGGCTTTCTAATTTCCCTCTCTGTGCTTAGGCAAACAGGTGGCCTTGAAGCTCTCCTCGGTCCCTCGATGCACTTTAAAGGACTGTATTGTGCTGCTGCTTTTTTCTCCTGTATTTTTCCTGAGCGGAGCGAGTCGGGTGTGGGGTGACGGGGGTGGGGGAGCCGCCCACGTTTGATGCAGTCATTGTGAAAACTGCCGCTGAGGCTAGTGGGGAGGAAATCTCTTCCAGTGGTGTAACCGCGTCGGCAATGAGGCTCTCCTTCACACAGCTAAAAGCAAAAAAGATGTTCTCTCTCGCAACTCTCTTCTCTCTCTCTCTCACTCGCTCACACTCTCCGCACTCTCTCTCTCTCTCACGGCACTCTTCCTCTCTCTCTCACTCTCACTCTCGTCTCTCTCTCAGCAGCAGGCTCTCTCCTCTCTCTCTCCTCTCTCTCTCTTCTCGTCTCTCTGTTCTCTCTCTGCTATCTCTCTCCTCTCTCTCTCTTCTCTCTTTCTCTCTCTCTCTCTTATCTTTCTCTCTCTCCTCTGTCTATATATCTATATTCCCCTCTCTCTCCTCCATCTCTCGTCCTCATCTGTCTATTATCTAGTCTCTGCTCTCTCTCTCTCTCTGTAGGCTTTGAATATTGAGCGTTGATGCAGAATGTGCTGGTGTGATCAATGGTGGTATTGAAGGCTCCCCTGTTTGGCCTCTGTATCCCCAAATGCCATTAAGTCCCAGCACGTCAAGCAGGCCGCTTCCTCAACTGCAAACCTCCCCTCAGTGAGCTGCTCCTGTGTGTTGTGTGTGTGTAGTGTGTGTGTGTGTGTGTGTGTTGTGTACGGTGTATGAGTAACAGTGTGGTGTGTGGCTGTGTAGTCTGGCGTGTGGACACTGCACTGCCAGTATCATGTGACTAACACTGACCAGTAATGATTAATAACACTGAACCAGTTACATTTGACCAACACTGGCCAAGTGCAATGACCCAACCACTGATGAGTAGTCAATGACCAACACTGACCAGTACATGACTAACACTGACCAGTACAGGAACCAACACTGACAGTACAACACACTGTGGCGAGTGCATGACCAACACTGACCAGTACATGACCCAACACTGACCCAGTACATGACTAACACTGACCAGTAACATGACTAAACTGAACGAGTAACATGACCTAACACTGACCAGTACATTACCAACTCACTGACGAGTAAATGGACCCGGCCAACACTGTGAACGAAGTACGTTGACTAAACACTGACGAGTGCATGACCACACTGACGAGTACATAACATGACCAACCACTGGGGAGACATAGTACATGACCAACACTGACGAGATTACAATGACCAACACTGACCAGTAAAGGAGACAACACTGGTACGATTACATGACTAACACCTGACCAGTACACATGACTTAACACTGGACCAGTTCACATGTAACCAACACTGACTCAGACTAACATGACACCAACACTGACCAGTACATGACCAACACACTGACGGTAAATCGGGGTCCAGTATAGATTTATACACAGGTAGGCTGTTTCACGTCAGGCATGTTGTCCCATTAAGGAAGAACACAGCGTCTTCTGTTCTTCCCAAGGTGCTCTGTTTGTTGGACTGGTGTTAGTTATACCAAGTTAAACTCAGGTGAGAGTCCAAGAACAAAAACAATACCAGTTGCGCTGGGTTAGACCTGCATGCTGAATCCCCCACAGGGTTATGAGCTTCATCATTCCCTCCACCACCACAGCTGGTGTCCCTCCTGATTGTCATGTAATACTGCTAACTCCCTCTGTAGTTAATGTTGTACGGTGTATGTGTGAGTGGTGGCGGGTGGGGGGGAGTGGGGGCGGGGGGCTGTCCGAGATTGGAGATGAGGAGCGTGGTAAAGGATGCGAGTCTTGGTTTGGCAGTCCAAGGCATCGGGGTCAGTGCACTGCCAGGAGTGGTTCCTGAGCCTTCCAAAGAAAGGAGGCAAGAACTTCAATGGTCTCTCAGTCCGCCTCTCACTGCTCTCTCTCTCTGATCTCTCTCATTCACTCTCTCCACCCCTCGACTGTCCCATCTCTCTTTCTCTCTTACTGTCTCTGTCTCTCTCTCTCCGCTCTCTCTCTCTTACCTCTTCTCAAGTCTGTTGCTCTCATCTCCATCACTCCGTCTCTTACCTCTAATTACAACGTGCCCACCTCTCTGCTCAATCTGACATCTTTTTCTGAGGTGGAGAGCAGTTACATCAGCTCGCTTTACCAGTCTGTCCCCCTGCAGGTCTCGCCTACTCTCCTTTTCTCTCTCTCCGGTTCGCTCTCTCTCATACCTCTATTGCTCTCAGCCTCTCATTAACTCTTTCACTTTCTCTCTCGTTCTCTCATCTCTGTCTCTTTCCGTCATACTCTTCGCTCTCCTCATGTCTCAATGTATTCTCTTCTCTCTCTGACTCTCTGTCTTCTAGTCTCGTCTGTCTGTCTCCTCTCTCATATCTCTCTTCTGTCCTGTCTGGTCTGTCTCTCCTCTTCAGTCTCTCTCACAGTCCCTCAAACTCTCTCTTCGGCATCTCTCGTATCATCTGTCTCTCTCGTCTCTCTCTATCCGTCCTGTCCTGGTCTCACTGTCTGTCTGTCTGTCTGTCTGTCTACTGTCTGTCTCTGTGTCTGTCTCCTTCTCTCTCTCTCTGCATCTCGTCTCTCTCCTCTTTCCTATTCTCTCGTCTCTTCTCCCTCTCTTTCCTCTGCTCTCTCTATGTCTTGATGATCTCTCTCTCGTCTCTCTCCTCTTCTCATCTCTCTCTCTCTCTGTCTGTCCTCTCTTCTCTCTCTATCCTGTCTCTCTGTCTCTGTCTCTCTGTCTTCTCTGTCTGTCTCTTCTCTCTGTCTCCCTTCTCTGTTTATACTCTGCGTCTCTCCCTACTCGTCTCTCTCTCCGCTCCATCTGTCTGGTCCTCTGTGTCTGTCTCTCCTGTCTGTCTGAACTGTCTCTCTCTGTCTGTCTCTCTGCTTCTGAAATCTTGGTGCTCTCTCCTCTCATCTCCCTCTGTCTGTCTGTCTTTCTTTCTCTCTCCTCTCTCTACGCTCTCGCTCTCTCTCTCTCGTTCCCCGCCTCTCGTCATCTCTCCTCTCTTTCTCCTCTCTCTCTCGTTCTTCGATCTCTCTTTTTTCTCTTCTCCCTGTCCTTCGTCCTCTCTCTCCTTATTACCTTTAATCATGTCTCTAGTTTCTTCTTCGTCTCTCTCTCTGTCTCCTCCCTCTTCTCTTCTCTATTCTCTCTGTCTGTCTCTCTTCTCTTACCCAGTCCTTTTATACTCTCTGCTCTTCCTACTCACTTCTTCCTTCAGCTCCACTCTTTACCTCCTCCTCTCTGGAAGACTTCCAGGGACTGCTATGGGAACTTCTGTGGATTCTTTGTGCTTGCTATACTGTACCAACCCAACAAACCTACACTTCTTTCTTTCTTTCTTTTCTTTCATCTTTCTTTCTATCTTTCCTTTCTTTCGTTCTTTTCTTCATTCCTTCCTGTTTTACCTTTTTGTTTTTTTCTTCTGTCCCTGTCTTATTTTACTTTACTTCTTTTCTTTTACACCTATTTAACTTTATTCTGTTTGTGTTCGGGGGTGTTATTTATTTGTTGTTATATCTCTATTCTGTTTTTTCTCTTTTCTTTGATTCCTCACTTTTTTTTCTGTCTGTTTGTTTACTGTATTTTCATTCCTCCTGTTTTCATTCCTCATCATTCTCATTTTTTCTTTCTTGTTTCTCTTTTCCATTTTTTTTTCTTTTGTTTATTTATTGTTTTTTATTTCTGTTTGTTTTCCTTTTAGTCTCTTACTTCTTTTTGCCTGCTGCTTCCCTCTCCTTCCTTCCCACCCACCGCAACCCACCTCAACAACCTCCACCACCCTCTCTGTTTCTCACTGTGGTCAGTGTGTGATGGAAGCGGGGGATCGACGGTGTTTAGATAATGGTAATTGATTTTAGGACTGGATCGATGACAGGTCCACTAAAAGGCCCTATTTTGCCCCCTGTAGGGATCATTAGCACCTCAGCTCTGTGTGTTTGTGTGAGTGTGTTGTGTCTACCGGCTCTCACTCCTCCGCTGGTCAGCACCTGCTCTCTCTCTCTCTCTCTCTCTCTCTTCTCCTCTCTCTCCTCTCTCTCATCCGTGTCATCCCTCTCTCTCTCTCTCCTCTCTCTCGCTCTCTCTCTCTCTCTCTCTCTCTCCCTCTGTGTGTCTCTCTCTCTCTCTCTCCCTCTCTCTCTCTCTCTCCCTCTGTCTCTCTCTCTTCTCTCTCTCTCTCTGTCTCACTCTCTCTCTCTCTCTCTCTGTGTCTCTCCTCCTCTCTCTCTCTCTCTGTCTCTCCTCTCTCTGTCTCTCCTCTGTCTCTCCCTCTCTGTCTCTCTCTTCTCTCTTTTTCTCTCTCTCTCTCCTCTCTCTTCCACCCTCCCTCCGCCTCCTGCGCCCCCCCCTCCCTCCCTCTCCTCTCGCTCTCTCTCTTTCTTCTCTTTCCATCTCATTTCTCTCTGCCTCTCCCTCTCTCTCTCTCCTCTCTCTCGTCTCTCTCGTCTATCTCTTCTCGCGCCTCTCTCATCTCTCTCTCTCTGGCGTCAACCTCTAGTAACCTCTCCCGTTTCTGTCTCTCTTTTCTTAGGCAGACGAAATATCCCCTTCCTCCTCCATAACGTGTTTGAGCAATGACCAGTTTTTTCCTTTACGGCACCGTGGACACTCAGTTTCATCGACGAGAATCCAGACCTGTTTCAATCCTCAAAGCCCGGTCCCAGAACCGAGCCAGAAGCTCCTCCATTACCTGGGTATGATGCAGTGCTATATGATGAGATTCATACTGGCTGATCTACATGTGCACCCTTACACACCATTCCCATTCATGCAGTGTGAGACAAGGTATGTGCAATTACCTGAAACCACAAAGTTTTTGCCTCTGGAGCTGTTTCCAGTCATTCAGTTAGTCTCGTTAAATTGATGAGGTGTTTATAGAGGAGTATATCTGAAGTGTTTTTTCTCTTTCAGTTCCCAACTGATTACATTTATAAAATGAAGCTAGAACACAATTAAAACGAATAACCTCCATTCAGTTTTTTCTGCAGTTCTGTTACACAAGCTAATAAGCAGATCCTAATAGTAAAACGATCAAAGCTGTTAAAGCAGGCGGCTGTGCCTGAGCGGATCAGAGTATCAGGTTTCGATACCCCCAAACATAATGCCTTTAATGAGGCTGACATCCCATCGTCTAGGGGTAGAGTGCCTGTGTTATGATAGCAGGCCTGATAGCAGGTTATCTGTCTGATGTATAGATTAACATAATGATGTGTATACTGAGAAAGGGCCAATTTATTGTGATGCTAAAGATGCTAATATAGCTAGCTGCCTTGTTCAGTCATGTACATTTACGTTTACATCACTTAGCTGACGCTCTTATCCAGAGCGACTTACAAGGGTAGTCATATTACAGGTAGGCCAGTGTGGTGTTAGGAGTCTTGCCCAAGGACTCTTATTGGTGTATCACAGCATAGTCTCTCAGACCGGGATTCGAACCCCAGTCTCCCACATGTAGTGTTGGCACCCTGACGGGTAGTGGGTTTATCTCCTGAGCTACACCAACATTTACAAGTCATTTACAGTGAGTTCTTGAGACGCACAGTGTAAAATAGTACTGTAAATAGAGTCATGTGAAATAGCACAAATGTTTAAAAACCCATCCTGAAGATTGTGAACTTTACAAACCCAACCAGCAATAAACCCCCATCCAAAAATCATGTATGACTTTGGAAGTTGGTTGAAAACGGTACATTCTGCTCTTTCATATCTAAAGGTTTTTACCAGCCCTATAAGCCAAACTTCAAACTGAAGACTCATCATTTACAAGAAACAGTTGGGACCCAGAAGGAAGTGTGGGGCTGCAGTTCTATAGGGAAATGGAGATACCCGGCAAACAATAAACGCTGATACCTGTAGACTGATATTGTGTAAATAGTTTATTCAGCTACACATACAGAAGTAGTGTCTCTCAGTAATGGCCGTGCGGGTTGTGTCGATGGGCTTCTGTGTGTTTCTCAGGGGTTACTCTGTGATTAATCCATCCCATGCAGCTTGGATAATCCTCACGAAGATGGACAGTTCCTGCCAGGTGGTGCGGTAGGAGTGGAGGTGGAGAGACACACATCAGGCCTTCCGATCATGCGACATGAGCCGAACAGTTTTTTGTTTTGGTGCTTGACACACGGTGCCTCCGCACACCCAAGACCTAAGCGGGCACTCTTCACTGAACATGATCTGCTGCCATCCTGAGTCACTCCATGACAGTCCTGGCACGACACCACTGCCAGTCCCTGTGGTGACGGTGACGTGGTGTGAGTGACAGATCCGTGGTAACTGTCTTATGTGCATGTTAGTCCTGCCAGCCATGCAGGCCGTCATCCATTGGTTGCTGGCACTAGCAGGACACTCTTAAGGCATCACGGAATGTCCGCAGTCTTCCGTGGCTGTTTTGGTCATTCAGGTACACGCGTCTAAGGCCCGTCCCTGTTTTATGGTCGCATGTGCAATGGGCGCTCTGTGATTCACTAACCTCGCCCCTACTCAGCTCCTGTGGGGTGGTTCGCTTCTGGGTGTGTGTTTTTGTGTGGGGGGCAGCTTTTCTTCTTGACGATGATTTTTATGTGAGAGTTCTCCTTTAGGCTTACTGTTCATTGCCGAAGCCTTTTTGCAGTTGACCCTTTAGACGATACATGTGGATCTTTGCCTGAGCCCCTCCTGCCGATCGTGGCGTGAGGTCAGGTGACTAAAAGAGCACTTCTGAGTAAGTTGTGTGTGTTTGCTCTAATCGCAGGTAATGTTATGGAGTGAACATGGCCCGCTACTACTCCCATCCCACTGTCAAGGCTAAGTCCTTCTTCCATTGATCCAGTCGTCCCCCACTAGTGCGCTCTCGGTAAGTGCATTATCAACGCACCCACCACACACAGCACATCAGCAACACCCACCCACAAGCACAGCAAGGTTCTGCTGTCATTAAGTTGGCAGTCAAAGTGCTCTGGAGACCCTGCATCGCAAGTCCAATTTAAGCAGCAAGTCACACTCTTTCTTTACAGCCGGGGAATTTCAGATATGCCATGGAGAGAGAGGGAGAGAGGGAGAGAGAGGTACCGTATGCGTTTTCTGTGTATGTTTCGTGATAAGAGGTAGAGACTTAATCTCCGTCACCCTTGCAGTTCGAATGAAAGGCCTTCAGCATATTCAACATTATTCTGATCCGTGTGAAACAGGAGGCCTGACATTTTTTTAGGTGTGTGTTTGTAGAAGGATCTTTGTGGCTTGCTTTGGCCATCCTCACACTGTTTGCTATTCAGTTTGAATCTCTGTTTTGATTGTGTTTTACGGTTTAAAAGATGAATGCAGTTACATTACTTTACAAAGGCGTAAAATTCATTCCCTTTAGGAAATGCAGGGTCTAAGCCAGGTGCTGTGAGGGAGTGTGTGTGTGTGTGTGCATGCCTGTGAGTGAGTGAGTGAGTGAGTGAGTGAGTGAGTGAGTGAGTGAGTGAGTGAGTGAGTGAGTGAGTGAGTGAGTGAGTGAGTGAGTGAGTGCCTGCGTGCGTGCGTGCGTGCGTGCGTGCGTGCGTGCGTGCGTGCGTGCGTGCGTGCGTGCGTGCGTGCGTGCGTGCGTGAATGGTAGAGTGAGTTACTGGGTGCGTGGAGTGAGTGAGTGGCCCCCGAAGACTGAGTGTGTTAGTGAGTGAGTGAGTGATGTGTGTAAGTGATGCGTGCGTGTGAGTGTGCTGCTAGTGTGAGTGTGAGTGTGCCCGAAGGACTGTGGTATGTATGTGGAGTGTTGTGTGCGGTAAGCGTGCCCTGTGGTGTGTTCCCTAGGAGTGTGTGACTGAGTGTATGTGTGTGTAAGTGTGTGTGTGTGTGTGTGTAAGTGTCTGTGTGTGAGTGTGCGCGTGTGCCCTAGGAGTGTGTGTGTGTGAGTGTGCGTGTGTGCCCTAGGAGTGTGAGTGTGAGTAAGTGTATGTTTTTGTATCTGTTGAGAGTGTGTGATTGAGTGTGCGCGTGTGTGCCTCGCGAGTGTTAGTGTGCGAGTGGGTGAGCGTGCGCTGTCACGTAGGTGTGAGTGTGCGCGTGGTGCCATAGGGAGTGTTGTGTGTGTGTGAGTGGGGAGTGTGTTGTATGTGTGAGTGTGTGTAAGTGTGGTGTGTGTAAGTGTGAGTGTGTATGGGCGTGCGTATGTGTGAGAGTGCGAGTTGTGTCTCCCTAGCAGTGTGTCCTAGGAGTGTGTTTGTGTGTGAGTGTGTTCGTGTGAGTGTGAGTGTGCGCGTGTCCCCTAGGAGTGTGTGTGTGTGTGTGATGTGTATTGTGAGTATGTTCATGTGTGGTAAGTGTGCTGCGTGTGCCTAAGAGTGTGTGTGTGTGTCAATGATGTGCTGTGGCTGTGTGTGCCTGAGAAGAAGTGAGTGTGTGTGTGTGTAAGTGTATATGTGTGAGTGTGTGCGTGTCCCCTAGGAGTGTGTGTGAGTGAGTGTATGTGTGTAAGTGTGTGTGTGTGCGCGTGTGTGTGAGTAAGTGTAAGTGTGCGAGTGTGTGCGGGTGTGAGTGTGCCCTGTGAGTGTGAGTGAGAGAGAGAGAGAATCAGACTGAAAGTGAAGTGAGTGATGGTGTAATTAGGAGGCTGGTTTTGTGCTGTACACTGTGGAGGTGCTGATAATGTCTGTAGTATTGATCAGCTGTGTGTGTGTGTGTGTGTTGTGTGTGTGATGTGTGCTTTGTGTGTGTTGTGTGTGTGGTGTGTGTGTTGTTGGGTGGTGTGCTGTGTGGTGGGTTTATGTGTGTGGGTGTGTGTGTGTTGTGTGTTTGTGTGTGTGCTGTAGGTGACCCCCCCCTACCAGGTTTTTAGAGACTTGTTGCTACGGGAGGCACCTGAGGGCTGTGCCAAAGCATGTCAGCCCACCAGGGGCTGCTGCTTATGGACACCACCTTCAGAGCCCCCACCAGTCCCCTGCTGCCCACAAGAGTGACGCAATATTCCATGACCTCAAACCGATCTGCTCCCCTTCGTCGTGGCGCACAACTTCAACAGTCTCTTTAGCATGGAGAACTGGGGAGGTGGGTAACTCTCACTCAGTCACTCACTCGCTCGCTCACTCACTCACTCACTCAGTCACTCACTCACTCACTCACTCAGTCTTTCACTCACTCACTCACTCTCTCACTCACTCACTCTCTCACTCAGTCTCTTACACACTCACTAACTCATTCAGTCACTCTCTCACTCACTCACTCACTCAGCACAAAAACTGCCGTCAAAATTCACGTCCTCATTTTTTCTCCTTCTCTCACTCACTCGCTTACATCCTACTCGTTTTTTGAAGTCACTTAAGGTTCCTACTCACATAGTCACACATGTCTCTCACCTACAGTCTCTTTACCACCACGTAACTCACTCAACAGTCCGCTCACTGCAGTCTCCTTACACACTCACTCCATATTCCTCAACTCAGTCCTTTACACATCCCCTCACTTCACTCACTGCTCACTCAACTACACTCTTCTCACAGTCCTTCCTCACTCAGAATCTTTTACACGCCTACACCTGAACTCACTTTAGTCACTCCTCACTCCACATCCCTCTCTCTGTCCTCTCACTCAGTCTTTTTACACACTCACTTAACATCATTTAGTCACTCCACGTCCTTCTCTGTACTCTCCAATCATTCTCTTACATCACTCACATCATTTATTCCTAAGTAATCACCACTCATTATCACTCATCTCATTCACTCACTCAGTCAGTCACTCAGTACAGCTCACTCTACAAAATCAACTCCTCTCTCAGTCGCTCACTCTATATCTTTTTTAACACACTCACTACCGTCATTAGTCACTCACTCACTATCACTTCACTCTACTGTCTCTCCACATCAGTCTATCTCTTACATACACTCTCGTGATCTCACTAACTCATTTAGTGTCACTCAACGTCCTCATTTAGTCACTCACTTTACTACTCTACCATTCACTCTCCTCAGTCTCCTCACTCAGTCTCACTTACTCTAACCTCACTATCACCACATCTCTTCACACGTCTCTTACACACCTCTAACGTGCACTCAGTCACTCTCTCGCACTCAGTCACTCTCATCACTCGAGTCACTCTCCTTTCATCAACTCATTCTAGTCACTCAATCACTCACTCATTTAGTCACGTCAACGGTGTGCTCATCACTCAGTCTCTAGACTAGAGTGAGAGAGTGAGTGAGCGTAATAGTGAGGTGAGTAGAGTCGACTAAGATGTCTGAGTGAGTGAGAGAGTGACTGAGTGAAAGAGAGCTGACTCGAGTGAGAGAGTGACATGATTGATAGTTAGCTGTGTACGAACGACCTAGCAGTGATTCACAGAGTGTAGTGAGTGAGTGTGTAATGAGACTAGTGAGAGACTAGTTTGAGCAGTGTAGTGGAGTGGTAAGTGAGTGGACTACATAGTGCGTGGTAGTGACTAAATGAGTTAGTGAGTGTGTAAGAGACTGAGTGAGAGACAGAGAGTGAGTGAGTGAGTGAGTGACTAAATGAGTTAGTGAGTGTGTAAAAGACTGAGTGAGAGACTGAGAGAGTGAGTGAGTGAGTGACTGACTGAGTGACTGACTGAGTGAGTGACTGAGTGAGTGACTAAATGAGTGAGTGACTTAGTGACTAAATGAGTGAGTGTGTAAGAGACTGAGTGAGAGACAGAGAGTGAGTGAGTGACTAAATGAGTTAGTGAGTGTGTAAAAGACTGAGTGAGAGACTGAGAGAGTGAGTGAGTGAGTGAGTGACTAAATGAGTTAGTGAGCGTGTAAAAGACTGAGTGAGAGACTGAGAGAGTGAGTGAGTGAGTGAGTGAGTGAGTGACTGTGTAAAAGACTGAGTGAGAGACTGAGTGAGTGTGTAAGAGACTGAGTGAGAGACTGTGTGAGTGAGTTAGTGAGTGTGTAAGAGACTGAGTGAGAGAGTGAGTGAGTGACTAAGTGACTAAATGAGTTAGTATGTAAGAGACTGAGTGAGAGACAGAAAATGAGTGAGTGACTGAGTGAGTGAGTGAGTGAGTGAGTGACTAAATGAGTTAGTGAGTGTGTAAGAGACTGAGTGAGTAAGTGTGTAAGAGACTGAGTGAGTGAGTGAGTGAGTGAGCGAGTGAGTGAAAGAGTTACCCACCTCCCCAGTTCTCCATGCTAAAGAGACTGTTGAAGTTGTGCGCCACGAAGGGGGCGATCTTTTTGAGGTCATGGGTGCGCACTCTTGTGGCCAGCAGGGACTGGTGGGCGTCTCTGAAGGTGGTGTCCATAAGCAGCAGCCCCTGGTGGGCTCGCACTGCTTTGGCAAAGCCCTCAGGTCCCTCCCGTAGCAACACGTCTCTAAAACCTGTAGGGGGGTCACCTACAGCACACACACACACACACACACACACACACACACACACACACACACACACACACACACACACACACACACACACACACACACACACACACACACACACACACAGCTGATCAATACTACAGACATTATCAGCACCTCCACAGTGTACAGCACAAAACCAGCCTCCTAATTACACCATCACTCACTTCACTTTCAGTCTGATTCTCTCTCTCTCACTCACACTCACAGGGCACACTCACACCCGCACACACGCACACACTCGCACACACACGCGCACACACACACACTTACACACATACACTCACTCACACACACTCCTAGGGGACACGCACACACTCACACATATACACTTACACACACACACACTCACTCTCTCACACACACACACACACACACACATACACTTACTCACACACACACTCCTAGGGCACACGCGCACACTCACACTCACACATACGCACACATACACACTCACACTCACACACACACTCCGAGGGCACACGCGCACACTCACACACACACACACACACACACACACACACACACTCCTAGGACACACTCCTAGGACACACGCGCACACTCACACATACGCACGCATACACACTCACACTTACACACACACACACACACACACACACATACACACACTCCCACGCGCACACACACACACACACACACACACACACACACTCACTCCTAGGGGACACGCGCACGCTCACACACTCGCACACTCACACACGCGCACACACACACACTCCCGCCGGGCACACACGAACCGCACACTCACGAATGAATTCACACACATTACACACACTCACACGCACACTCACATGACACACACAAGCACACACACACACTACAGCACCCACACTCCACACTCACACACAGACACTTACACACACACACACACACACTTACACACACATACACTCAGTCACACACTCCTAGGGCACACTCACACGGGCACACTTACACACATACACTCACTCACATACACACACAGTCTTCGGGCACACTCACACGCACACTTGCACGCACACTTGCACGCACGCACTCACTCACTCACTCACTCACTCACTCACTCACTCACTCACTCACTCACTCACTCACTCACTCACTCACTCACTCACTCACTCACGCACGCACGCACGCACGCACGCACGCACGCACGCACGCACGCACGCACGCAGGCACTCACTCACTCACTCACTCACTCACTCACTCACTCACTCACTCACTCACTCACTCACTCACTCACTCACTCACTCACTCACTCACTCACTCTCAGGCATGCACACAAACACGCACTCCCTCACAGCACCTGGCTTAGACCCTGCATTTCCTAAAGGGAATGAATTTAGCCTTTGTAAGTAATGTAACTGATTCCTCTTTAAACCGTAAACACAATCAAACAGAGATTCAACTGAATAGCAAACAGTGTGAGGAGTCCAAGCAAGCCACAAGATCCTTCTATAAACACACACCTAAAATGTCAGCCTCCTGTTTCACACGGATCAGAATATGTTGAATATGCTGAAGCCTTTCATTCGAACTGCAAGGGTGACGGAGATTAAGTCTCTCTTATCACGAAAATACACATGAACGCATACGGTCTCTCTCTCCCTCTCTCCCTCTCTCTCCATGTGCATCTCTGAAATCCCCCGGCTGTAAAGAAGTGTGACTGCTGCTTACATCTGACTTGCGCTGCAGTCTCCAGAGCACTTTGACTGCACTACTGACAGCAGCATGTGTGCTGTGGGTGGGTGTGTGCTGTGTGTGTGTGGGTGGGTTGCTTACCGAGAGGCACAGTGGGGACGACTGGATCAATGGAAGACGGCTTAGCCTTGACAGGGATGGGAGTAGTAGGGCCGTTCACCATTACATGACCTGAGATTAGAGCAAACACACACACTTACTCAGAGT
>JAMWET010000378.1:25000-73257 GCA_024036415.1 Prochilodus magdalenae
GTCATTTACTGGTCAGTGTTGGTCATGCACTCGTCAGTGTTGGTCATGTACTGGTCAGTGTTGGTCATGTACTGGTCAGTGTTGGTCATGTACTCGTCAGTGTTGGTCATGTACTGGTCAGTGTTAGTCATGTACTGGTCAGTGTTGGTCATTTACTGGTCAGTGTTGGTCATTTACTGGTCAGTGTTGGTCATGTACTGGTCAGTGTTGGTCATTTACTGGTCAGTGTTGGTCATGTACTGGTCAGTGTTGGTCATGCACTCGCCAGTGTTGGTCATGCACTCGCCAGTGTTAATCATGTACTGGTCAGTGTCACACACACACACACACACACACACACACACACACACACAGAGCAGCTCACTGAGGGGAGGTTCAGTTGGGAAGCGGCCTGCTTGACGTGCTGGGACTTTAATGGCATTTGGGATACAGAGCCAACAGGGAGCCTTCAATACCACCATGATCACACCAGCACATTCTGCCTCAACGCTCAATATTCAAAGCCTACAGAGAGAGAGAGAGACAGATAGATATATAGACAGATGGAGAGAGATGGAGAGAGAGAGGGGAATATAGATATATAGACAGATGGAGAGAGAGAAAGATAGAGAGAGAGAGAAAGATAGAGAGAGAGAGAGAGAGAGAGAGAGAGAGAGAGAGAGAGAGAGAGAGAGAGAGAGAGAGAGAAAGAGAGAGAGAGAGAAAGAGAGAGAAAGAGAGAGAGAGAGAGAGAGCGAGAGAGAGAGAGAGAACGAGAGCGCGAGAGAGAACATCTTTTTGCTTTTAGCTGTGTGAAGAGAGGCATCATGCCGCGGTACACCACTGGAAGAGATTTCCTCCCCACTAGCCTCACGGTTTTCACAATGACTGCATCAAGTGGGCGGCCGCTCAGGAAAAATACAGGAGAACAGCAGCACAATACCGTCCTTTAAAGCGCATCGAGACCGAGGAGAGCTTCAAGGCCACCTGTTTGCCTAAGCACAGAGGGAAATTAGAAGCCGCTACTAGCAGGAGAGCGAGCAATAAAAAGAGGGAGCAGCCAGAAAAGGCATCAATATAGAGAAGGCACTATCCAGCCGCACAAAAGGCGAGACTAATGGCGATATTATAATGGTGTTTGATGGATTGCAGCTTGCATGAGCGAGCCCAAAAGTGTACAGCGAACAAGCTGCCCTTGAGCGGAGAGGAGCTGTCCGGAGTGCTGAAAAGGGCTGCCAGGCTTTTTCCACACTGACCGACGTGCCGCTCTGCTACAGCACTCTCTGGTCTATAGAGGCCGGAATATAATGATCACCGAGGAACACATGATAAAAGCAGGCCAGGCCATCTGTACATCGGCTTCACTGGGTAAATTAAACTGAGCTATTTCCAGCCAATACAAACGTGATAACCTTGAGTTGGAGAAGCAGAACTCCGGCAGCTATTTATCAGCCCAGCCTGTAGGTCTGGCAAAGTGAGAATCGTCGCTAAACGTGCCGCACCAAGAAAGAGTGCAGATGGTTAAAATTCCGTTTACCATGTTCTTCCAATGGCATGAGAGACAGAAAACAATAATCCAGCTCCAGAGAAGACAACACAAAGCCTTTCCTGTATGTCACTGTAGTGGAACATGAAGGCATTTAAATCCAATCAATGCAGCATGTAAACACTGCTACACGTGCCAAGGACAGCGAGCTGATCCATAGACATCCATTAGGTGAACGTGTTTAGTAAATGTAGCCTGGATGCTCCTAACAGTCTGAAAAGCTTTTAGGCCAATAGAGCAACATTTCATATTAGGCCTATTTCACATCTTCAGTGTCATATCAAAACCCTGTAATCCTGTTAGTGCTTTAGCATCCTGTTAGCATCCAACACGGCAGTTATCCGATAGCACATATACCTCTTCCGATTTTAATGCCGGGATTCTGTTGGCTAACTCATCCCACAGCTCCGTTCCAACACCAGATTGTTCAGTCTGATAGTGAATGGTGGACTTACATACAGGTTTTTCAGTAATGTACAATTTACTGTACAGTTATCTTAGAAACTATCTGTCCAGAACATCACAGCAACCAGCTGCAACCACACTGAATACTGTAGGATCCTCCTAGCAACAACTTACAACCACCCGGGACACTATAGGAAGCACTTTGTAATTATTTTGGCAAAACTTTGGTCAACATAGCAACCACTTAGCAATACATTAGCAACCATGTGAGGTACAATAGCAACCACCCGACAACACCTTAGTTAGCAACAGCCCGATGTACCATAGGAACCCCCCTTCCCCCAGCAACCTCTCTACAAATACCTTATACATTTCCCACAGCAACTGCAATGCAACACCTGGGTCATAACAGCAACCACTTAGCATCACTTTAGCAACCACCTACCAACGTCTTAGACAGCACCTAGGATACCACTCTAGCACTTTAGACTCCATAGCAACTACTTATCAATACTTCAGTAACCACTAGAGGTAGTACAGCAACCACCTAGAAATTCCCTGAAAAAAAAAATACATGGGTAACCATAGCAACAGCACAGCAACACCCTATCAAGTACCTGGGACACCATAGCAACCACTAAACATTACTTTAGCAACCTCCTAGCAACAACTTAACAATGCCTTAGAAATCGCATGGTATACCATAGCATCCACCTAGCAACCTCATAACAACCAGAGATATACCATAGCAAGCCCACAGCAACAACTAACAACTTACTGAGAGACCACAGCAACTGCCTAGCAACCACTTAGCAATACATTAATAAACAGCAGACATTCTTCATCTACCTAGCAACACCCTACAAATATCAGAATAACCATGGCAACACCCTGTCAGAACAAGCGCACAAGTCGTCCGGGCAGGTGTGTTGGTGGTAAGCAGACGCTGCCTCGTAGTGACGTAGCGAAGTTTCAAACGTCAGTTCTGTTGAATTTAGTGGATTAATCACGTTTCTTTATTTATACCTGCTGGCTACACCATAGTAACCACCTGGGATACCACTGCTACCACCTGGCAACGTCTTAGCAAGAGGAATCACTCTGCATTTTTGCAATGGATTGCAATGCTATTCAAATGATGACTCAACACGCCAGACGTCTCGGCATGGAGGTTCCTAACAGTGTCCAGTAATAATCCATCCCATGCAGCTTGAATATCCTCACACAGTTCCTGCAGATTGTGCGGTAGAGGTGGAGGTGGGGTGTTCATCCCATGAAAAAGTTCATCCTGGAGCTGACCATGGTGTCTCCACACACGGAATCGTTGGTCGTCTCCACCAGGACAGACGGGGACTCGTCACTGAAGATGACCTGCTGCTATTCTGAGACAACACTGTAGTCTTTGGTGACACTGACGTGGTGTTAAGGGCAGTCGTTGTAACGGTCTGTGGAGGGCATCACTGCTCACTGATGCTATCGTGGCTGTTGTGTCGTTACGCCACATGCACAGCCTAGCGTGAAACTTGCATCACTTGCATGTCTCACCATGTCAAACCTTCCCACCAGTTCCATTCCTGTCCGCTGCTTCTTCTATCTGGGATCATATTGCATAACAAGCATTACAATACATCATTGAGACCACATGTGACTTCACTACCAAAGCGACTACACGACAGCCAATATGGGGCGGGCTGATGAAGCCGCACTATATCACACCTGTGAGATGGATTTGATGACATCAGTAACCTTGAACATGGGGCTATAGAGGAAGTGCTGTTATGACAATGTGATATATGAACTACACGGTTTTAAACTGGAGCTCGTTTGCTGATCCATATGAGCTGGAAATTTTGCTGTGACAATGAGATTTTTTCCACCCTAATTACGGGGCTATAGATTTCCGTTGCTATCCAGCATGAGCTGTAAGTCAGAAATATGCAGTAAGTGCCTGTGGATGAAGCACACCCGCGAGCTCTGCTCCTTCTCTCCCCGCTCCAGTGGAATCGGGTTGAGGCTGAAACACCAGGCTCGCATGCCGTCTGCTTCACTGCTGGCTGCTGAGCGCTCTGTTGCGCGGTACTGCGTGCAGTCAGGCCTCTATATATAGCTGTGCTTAGAGACTGGCTGCGACTGACTCACTCTCCTCACTTAAAAACACAGAGTCCAGAAAAACAACAGAGGCGACGGGAACTGGAGGGGGCGGGGTGGGGGGTGCAATCGCTCACTCACACGTTTGCTTTATGACTCTGCCACGCAGCCCTGCTCACTCCTTTACCACAGATTTGTCCCTTTCTGCTCGGGACACATGACTAACCTTAGCTGCCGTGGTGGTCCACAATGCACAGTCTGCCTGCTAGCACAAAAGCGCTACCTGGGGATGAGCGCTCGCTGCACAATCATATGTTTATTGCCAATGCGTAGAAACTGCCACATCAAAAACAGCTGCGTCAGCTGAACAGCAAGGACTCACCAAGTTCAAGAGTCGGAGGATGGCTAATAGCGTCCACTAAAATTAGACCACAGGAGCACCAGAAGTCTATCGTACATGTGAACAGGCTATGCTGCTGTTTACTACTAGCTTGTGAAAAAGCAACAGTCATGAAAAGACAATGGTGACGGAGAACGCAGGTGACACCCTG
The DNA here is from genome assembly GCA_024036415.1 of Prochilodus magdalenae. NCBI lineage: Eukaryota > Metazoa > Chordata > Actinopteri > Characiformes > Prochilodontidae > Prochilodus > Prochilodus magdalenae. Next base: position 29,570 of record JAMWET010000378.1, read on the forward strand.
TTCAGGTTTCAGGCTTGCTGAAGGATAACGAGTCCGGTCCCCAGCAATTCTACTGCCATCCATGGGAGCAGGGGTCTCAGACTGCGGGTAATGGCGTATGACTAACAGTGGACCGGGACCGGACTGCTGGTCTAGGCAACAATCCGATAAGCATTTTTATTGAAAATGACAGTAAATATATTTAAATACGTTTTTTTTTTCCCTTTAGAATTTTGCACTCATCCCCAAAATAACAACTGCACAAAGACTTGCACCCAGAAGGAATTAACCAACATCAAAGAAACTTGGTGTGCAGGTTTGGCATTGTGAGACATGTGAATGATTCAAGTTTCAATCTGGGCTGTGCATGTGACGTAGCAAGGATAGACCTTATCGCTGTATCTGACTGCCTCGGCAGCTACGATGGCAGGCATTCAGCGAGCAGTGGTGGCCTCCACGAGTCATCCTGGACTACATGTACACAGACCCCTACGACAACTTCTCTCATCACCACATCAACACCGCCAAAGACTGCAATGGTGTCGTGCCAGACAGCATAACACTCACTCACTCACTCCCTCATCTTCTAAACTGCTTTACCTTCTGGGTTGCAGGGGGTGCTGGAGCTGGGGTGGCCAATTTCATAACCCCTAAAAGGAGGACATCCCACCCCCAAAAGGAGGACATCATAAAGGGGGGAGAGGGTCCGGCCCGATACTACATCAGAGTTAAAACCATAACCTTGAGCCTCCTCGGCTCTCTGACTGGTATGACATTGTTTACGAAATTTATATTATGGAAAAGCTAACTTACTCCTTAAGAATTCAGATGGCCAAATTCTGCCAAATTTGGTCTAAGTGGCAAGTATACATAAAACCCCGGCGACCAGATTTTGTGTAAGGTCTTTAATAATTATTTTTCATTTTCTCTCCTCTTGCTTAATGAACATGCTTTCCCCCCCCTTTTTTTTTTTTTTTTTTTTTTTGTTTGGAATGTATATAGTTTCTAAGATACCAATTTGAAGGGAAGGTCAGAGATTTCCATGTTTTTTAAGTGGTAGTGATATCACTATATGTTTACCATAAGAAAAGCAAGGACTGGAAAAGAGGTTTGTGTGTATGCAATTAGTTACATAAATCTACAAGCATTGAAACAAAAGCACCTAAATAGGTCTATATTGGAACTGTCCCTAGATAATAAGAATTGAGGTGCTAATGGATGATTGCAATTGTAATTTGATATTGTCAAATGGCCTTTTTCCAATAAAAATTAAATTAAAAAAAAAAAAAAAAAAAAAAAAACCATAACCTGAAGTTTTGTTTCTTGCTGCCACAGAAGGATGGAGTCAGGAGACTGAAGGCTGGAGATGTTGGAGTAGTGTATTTCGAGGCGATCGCAGTTCACTCACATCTCTCGTCCTAAGCCAGGCCAGTCCAGTAGAGTCTGAACCCAGCCCAACTCAGTCCTACGCAATCCAACTCAGTCCGACGCGGTCCTACACAGTCCTACTCAGTCCTAAGACAGAACCTTGTCACAGAGGGTTTATACACTGCGTCACCACACCCTAAATGTAAGAAGAATGTGTCTGGATTGACCGGACAGGTCAGCTTATCTCCAAATTGCTTTTGACCTATTACCCTGTAGAGCCCTGATGGCAACATTCGCCCAGGGGCTCCGCCCCCGTCGTAAATGCATACAATTCAGGTTCTGTTCTAGGAATGCAGTTGTTGCCACATGGAAAACTTATACACACTTTATACATACATACTTAAACAAAAACACTGATATCCAACAATCCTAACCTATATAACACACCGCTGTACTTACCTACCTGGGGGGAATGCACCAGTCAGACTGGAGCTTACTGATTAAGTTTTAGTTGGTTTACGGTTAGCTGGTAGGTGAGCGAGGTCACATGACCTTGTTAAACCAACGAAATGCAGGGCATGTCTATTGACACTGACATGAGCCAATGGCACTCAAAGAGAGGGCCAATAGGAGTCCATCTAAGTCATGCGCCAGAGGGACTGGGAGTTAAAAAAACAGACAGTCCAGCCTAAAATCAGACATGCGGCCATCCCAGCTGGAGCCTGTCCCAGCATTCAGTGCGTGGAAGGCATGAAACACCCTGGACAGGCCGCTGGTCTATTCCAGGGCAGACGCACAGCCATACACATTCACTCACACAATTTAGCGTCTGCAGTTCACCTGACTGCATGTCCCTGGACTGTGGGAGGAAACTGGAGCACCGGGAGGAAACACACACAGACTCAGGGAAAGCATGCTCCTGCAGCATTGCTAGGGAAGTCAGTGCAAAGACTAGTAGGAAGTTTCATGCAATAGGTTTTCACGCCCAGCAGCTTCACAACAGCCTAAGACCACTATGCACAATCCTAACCGTCTGCCTGACTACTGCAAAGCACATCACCCATGGAACAGTGGAAATGTGTTCATTCCAAAGCCTTCTGGAAAACCTTCCCAAGAGAGTACAGGGGGGCCCGGCTGCAAAGGAAGGGTCAACCCTTATTAATGCCCATGAATTTGGTGGGGGAGGGATGTACGGCGAGCTCGTATTACACAGCTGCCTTCACTTTTCAGAACTATCCAGGAACTGCCTAAGAAATACCTGCCTCACATTCTAATGACTCTGCATCACTCAAGCAGAGCTAAACACAGCAGTGCTAGCCCTGTATATGCTAGTGGTGTTGTGGACTACTCCACTGTGTCCATGGCTCACTGAAATCATTATCCCACTTTTATGTAGCGATGATAAAGAAGATAAAGTTCTTATTCGCTCTACTGTAGGATGTGCACTCGGGGAATACTCGCATGGCTGGCTGGACTAAAACAGAAGAACAACACAGGCAGTTAGCTTGATTGGTTAGCTTTCACTCTCTCGTTAGCTTTCAATCGTGGCAGGTTCCTGAGATTCCCAAAGTTCCTAAAGGTTCTTATTTGGTTCTTGGCTTGGATGCAGTTTTAGGTAAACCTTACAACCAACCAGCTACTTCATTAAAACCACCTCCTTGTGTACATACACTTTGATTGCATCAGCTCCACCTTCTACACAGATACAGTTTGATGTGCTACAATTACAGACTGGAGTCCATCTCTTGCATACTGTGTTCCTTAATGGTCGGGACCCCCACAGGACCACCACAGACCAGGTATTATTTAAAAATGCTGCGCTAGTACTAGCGCTATGAGTGCTGCTGGAGCTTTTACACACCTCATTGTCCCTGCTGGACTGAGAATAGTCCTCCAGCCGACAGTGTCCTGTGACCACTGATAAAGGACTAGAGGATGACCCAGCAAGGTAGTAGTGTCTAATAGAGTGCACAGTGAGTGGACACGGTGTTTAACACTCCACAACAGTGCTACTGTGTCTGATACCTGCTCTGCGGTGGTCCATTGGGGGTCTTGACTACTGAAGAACGGGGAAATGGTGCCATTAATGTGTGAAGAGAAACAGATGGACTACAGAATGATTCTATATGGTCAGTGGAGCTGAGGAACTCGATAATAACTGTAGATGTAATGAGGTGCTTTTAATGAAGTGGCTGTAAGTACATTATGTGGAGGCTCTTTAAAGGAGGAGTAAATCTAATTACAAAATGTTCTTAAAAATGTAAATATAGAAAAAAATATATAAATAAATATATAAATATATATATATATATATATATATATATATATATTTTTTTTTTTTTTTTTTTCTATATTTACATTTTTAAGAACATTGTGTAACAGCGCTACTGTGTCTGATATATATATATATACAGGGGTTGGACAATGAAACTGAAACACCTGGTTTTAGACCACAATCATTTATTAGTATGGTGTAGGGCCTCCTTTTGCGGCCAATACAGCGTCAGTTGGTCTTGGGAATGACATATACTGCGTCCTGCACAGTGGTCAGAGGGATTAAGCCATTCTTCTTGCAGGATAGTGGCCAGGTCACTACGTGATGCTGGTGGAGGTTCGTCCTTCTTGGTGGTATGCTGACATTACCCTGGATACCGTGGCTCTTGATACATCACAAAGACTTGCTGTCTTGGTCACAGATGCGCCAGCAAGACGTGCACCAACAATCTGTCCTCTTTTGAACTCTGGTATGTCTCCCATAATGTTGTGTGCATTGCAGTATGTTGAGCAGAGCTGTGCTCTTACCTTCACACTCTGCTCTTACTGGTGCAACGTGCAGTTAATGAAGATTGGCCACCAGGCTGGTCCAATTTAGCCATGAGACCTCCCACACTAAAAAGACCAACCCCTGTATATATATATATATATATACAGTCATATATATATATATATATATATATATATTTATATATGACTTCGACCAGGCCCAGCTGGTACTGCTGAATTTAAACCCAAAATCTGATTCCACTCACTCTAGCAATTAGAGATGGATCATCACAGACAGTTCCATGGTGGTCTTATGGCGGCTTTGTTTCTAGGTGCAGGTTGATCGACATAAAATGCCATGCTGGGATAAACGGGTACTTTACACAGCTGGTATAAACAGGGCATATTATCTGTCTATTTTAGTGGAATTGCTGATTGTATCTGGAAGAAAACACCATCCACACTCAGCTGTTATCCCCTCTGTGCTGAAGTTCCTCGCGCTGCTAATGCTACTTGCAGAAATGCTAAACATACTCCAGGCATGCTTAACAAGCAAGAAGGAAAACGAAGACTGCTACCTTCCCACCAATACATTTCCCACTTCCACAAGGTTCAAAACAAAACAAATCTGTCGGCATATTTCCTCAAATAACAGCAAATGTGCTGCTAAATACATATATATAATATTTAAAGTATTTTCTTTTTTTTAATTTTCCCTTTTGAATTTCTCTCTATTGGCACTCTCCGTCAAAAGAACAGTTGTACAATTGGTTGCACCCAGAGTGAATCAAGACAAAGCATTGAAACTTGGTGGGTAGATTTAATTTGCGTATGATTCAAGTTTCACGCTCGACCGCACATGCGACATAAACAAGGATGGGCCTTATCACCATACCTGACTGACCCAACCGCCACTACTGTGGCCATTCACCGAGCATTGATTCCCTCCCTGAGTCATCCTGCTGGTGCCAGCACCATTAGAAGATGGCTGCACGACGTAGGACTGCATGCACGCAGACCGTTACTGTCCTTAACACCACGTCAGCATTGACAAGACTGCAATGGAGTCGTATGATGGAGTTTCATGGAGCGACTCAGTATGGCAGTGGGCCATCTCTTGGTGGAGATGGCCAACGTGTGTGGAGGCACCATGGTCAACACCTAAATGAACGGTTTGTTGTCACACGTCCAGAAGGCCTGGTGTCACTCCACCTCCACCCCTACCGCACCATCTGCAGGAACTGTGTGAGGATATTCAAGCTGCATGGGATGGATTATCACAGGACACCATTAGGAACCTCTACTACTTTTATATTTTATAGAGCAGGTTGGGAATCTTCTATCGGTCTACTGGTACAGCTTTGGGCTGCTGCAAGCTGAGATGTACAGGTGTGTATGTTGCCAAGGGATTCATGGTCAGTTAGTAGCCGTCCACGCCCCTAAGGCGACCTCCTGCTGCCACACAAGTACTGATAGAGTGGCAAACCTCAGAGCCATCCATCCTCCGCGGACGGTGCTCAGTCCATCTCCCTGGTCCAACTCCAGCCTCTACTTTTGCGCCTTTAACTCTTTTTCTCTCTCCATTTTGCCTCGTCTATTCCATCTTCCATCCTCATATCGCAAGCCAGGACTGCTTCAGGCTCTTCTACTCCCCCTCCCTTTTTATCTTTCTCCCTCCCTCCCTCGCGCTCTCTCTCTCTCTCTCTCCCCTGCTCTCTCTCCTCCCTCTCGCTCTGCTTTCAGTGTAGCAGACACGTTGCAGTCACACAGACAGATACGCACACATACACTCTACAAACGCAGACGCAGACACCGACTCCCATCCCTGCACCAAACCCCACAAATCACACAGCGGTTCAGCTCGAGTCTGGGGAGCGGAGGCAGGACGACTGAACAAGGCGATGACTGGCAGCGTGACCATGCGACGGCAACCTCCGTCTCCCGGCGTCTCTAGGCGATGCTTTCAGAGCTGAAGTCCTCGGCTCCCTCGGACTTGTTCGCAGGATTGAGAACAAAAAGGAGGCAGCAGTGGGAGGCTCCACAAAGTGCTCCGTACAGGAAAGGTGTACTGAGAGACTAGAGAGGACTGGAGGGCTCTCCTGAGAGGACCCGGAGAGCAAAGAAAAGGTCGGTGAATGTTTGCCTTTCTCCCGTTTGTCTCGAGGAAAGTCTGCAGGCGAAACTGGAGTAAGCAGAGCCATGGCAATGCCTCTAGACTAGAGACAGACGTGCTGCTGGATGGACTAATCGCAGAACAAACAACAGGGGCTGGGACTTGCTCGAGGTGGGAACCATGCAGAGAAACCGGAGTTTCACAGATGTACCTTAAGTCGGTCTGGAAAGCTTGTGCAGGGAGCATCAACACAAACAGTGTCAGTCAGAGCCCACCGGGGCTGCTCCATAGACCCCCTAATTGGATTACTTGCTTTAATGCACCAGTTTTCAGGAAGATCCCGTTCGTCTCCGGTGATAGCTCCACACGCATGGACAAGAGGTCTTCTTCCGCACGGTTTACATTCTTGGTCGGCGTGAAGGATTAAAAGTGCTGAGGCGTGTGGACAAGCAGTTACGAGCCCGACTGAGATTCTATGGTGCTATGCCAGAGCAGCAAAACCAGGAAACGTAGAAACCAGAAACTCATAACTGGTCTAATATGGGTAATATTCGTCTCCGCTGCCCGCTCTAACTCTGCGGACAGACTGATTGGATAGTAATTGCAACCTGCAGCCTTGGGGTAACTGGGGAAAGCTTTGAACCATGCTTCAAAATCAGCACAGATTTCAGCCTCACGCAGCAATTTAGGGTTCCCTCATCCTCAACAGAAAATGATCTACACCCAACGGATGAATGGAAGCCCAGTAAACAGCGTGTGACGAGAAGCAATGATGAGCTGTAACCCAACACGCAACTTAAAGCCCCTAAAGATTACACAGAGCTCCAATGGGACATTCAAGGACTCCAGCTAATATGTGACAGTCATCGGCTGATTGGGTTGATCATCCATCTTCGGGGATCAGGGGGCACGGATGTAATGAAATTCAATGAAGAGATAGAAATCAATGCTCCAGCTCTTCTGCCTGTGCCGCTCTCCTCAAGGTTCCTCGCCGGGGTTTAATGCTCTTAGATACTGAAGGAACCAGCAGGAGAACCCCAGCTCCTTAAAAATGGACAGAAGATGGAACCATTTTAAATCTTGATGCAGCACAGACAACTCAGGTACGAACAGTCTCCCTCTTCCTCTCTCTTTCTCTCATTCTCACATGCACATGTACTTTTGGCAGGTGAAATGGCATGACTCCACATGGCTGAGGGACTCTGTACTGGCTTCCAGTGGTGACTCATTATTGAGATCTCAGTTTTAGGTTCAGGGACGTGCTGAATCTCCCTCAAGCAATCCAGGCCTTGCTTAGGAATCTCAAATCCATTAGCTGGAAACATTAAATATCTACAACGGATGAGCAGGTGTTGGTTAATTATACTTGGTTACTCAAACGTGATACTGATGCTCCAGTTGCAGCCCCATTTTCGAACCCCCCCGCCCAAAAATTCACTCTCACAGTCACACTGTGCTCTGTGAGCATGACAGTGGTGCCATTATGTAAAGCGCAAACGAGCAGAAATCCGAGTATCCCAAGTCACATTAAAACGGAGAGAAGCCTACAACACCGCACTACAACAATCCCTTCAATTGCCATCAACAACAACACCATATTAACCCACTCAAGCATCCGCCATTACCGCTCCGGATTACCGGGGTATTACGAACTGGAGGGTTTCGGTCACACTCATTAAAAACAACCCAGCCTCGTTTACACGCCGCTGCCTTGGACGGGACTGTAACACACTAGGACACAGCACACAAACATACTCGTAGCCAGTTATGGATCAGGGTAATGGAGCGATCAGGCCACTGTAGGAAAGCAGCAGGCAGTACGGAGAAGAGAACAAACAGAGGGACACAGAGCCAAAGCAAACAGACTTTGCCTGTGCCCACAGATACAACAAGCGAGCATCCTATCTCGCATCCGCAACAGACAGAAGAAACGGGCCATTCATCACCGGGCTGTGGCAGATCACATGAGCCCTTGTCCCTGGCGAGCACACAAGACTCCGGCTCTCGCTCGCAATACACGGCGAAAGATTAAGTTCTTACCATGCTTGTCTGGTACATGATAAATGCTCGGGAGTTTAAGCAACTGTCTGAAGAACTCAGGTGAATCCATTAATCATCAGCCGTGCATATGAATAGCTAAGCTCTCCGGTGGCTCCACTGCGAATTGATACATAGTTAGATTAATCAAGCAAGGCCCTGGATGAGAGAGCTGGCACAACACCAAAACATCATAGTAATTAATGGACAACTGCATTTGTGCTGAGAATCCATGAACAGAAGAGCAGTCAGAGGAGCCCATGGATTATCAATAGGAAGAATCCAGGCAGGGAAGGAGGAAAAAACAAAAACACAGGTGCTGGTTTTTAATAAGCCGTTTAATAATTTACTGGCTTTTGACATCAAATCCACTGAAGTAATTCCAGTGCTGTGGGTTATTTCTCGAAATGAAACAGCTGACATTGTGGTTTCTCTTTCTGAACAGGTCTGTGGACAAATAAATCTACCATGCCAACCCCGGGGCTGCTGTGGCCATCCAGGATTAAGGACCCGCAGCTAAGACAGCTCCATGACTCGAAATGCGTCGGTCCCAAAACAGCACTTCCTGGACTTATGTCTCCAGTGACTCTGCTGTGGTGGGGCCTGATGAGCCATGTGCTTATGGGATACAGTCCAGGTGTGTTGGCTGGGGAGACATGGGGCATGGTGTCCATCTGCCCCTTCCACTGTGTGTGTCGGAACCTATCGGAGTCTCTGAGCACTCTCTGCGTGAACAAAGGACTGCTTTTCGTCCCGCCCAACATCGACCGCCGCACTGTGGAACTTCGTCTTGCTGATAATTACATCTTGGAGGTGGGGGGAGCCGACTTTGCCAACATGACGGGACTGGTGGATCTGACGCTGTCACGTAACACCATCCACGCCCTGCGGCCGCTGGCCTTTGCAGATCTGGAAAGCCTCCGTTCGCTGCACTTGGACACTAACCGCTTGACTGTGGTGGGACCTCAGGACCTGACTGGCCTTCTCAATCTTCAGCATCTCTTCATAAACAACAACCAGCTTACTGACGTTGCAGCGGATGCCTTCGACGACTTCCTCCTGACGCTGGAGGACCTGGACCTTTCCTACAACAACCTCCGCAGGGTTCCATGGGAAGCTATTCAGAGCATGGGCAGCCTAAGCACCCTCAATCTGGACCACAACCTCATAGACCAGATTGCTGAGGGCTCTTTCGGTGAGCTCTACAAACTCTCCCGTCTAGATATGACCTCGAACAGGCTGCAGACACTTCCCCCTGATCCTCTGTTCTCCCGTTCGCAGATCGGCGTGATCAGCCCCACACCCTATAATGCCATCATCAGCCTGAATTTCGGCGGGAACCCTCTGCATTGCAACTGTGAGCTGTTGTGGCTTCGGAGGCTGACACGGGAGGACGATATGGAGACTTGTGCTACGCCTTTACACCTTGCTGGACGGTACTTCTGGTCCATCCCGGAGGAAGAATTCACGTGCGAACCTCCGCTCATCACTCGCAACACCAATAAACTGTGGGTCCTGGAGGGCCAAAGGGCCACACTGAAATGCCGTGCCATTGGGGACCCCGAGCCGGTGTTCCACTGGGTGTCCCCCGATGACCGCATTGTGGCGAACTCCAGTCGAATCCGCTCGTATTACAACGGAACCTTAGATTTTCTGGTGACTCGTGCCAGAGATGACGGGACTTACACCTGTATTGCCATCAATGCGGCTGGAGAGTCCACTGCCCAGGTGGACCTGAAGATCATCCCACTGCCTCACCGGGGCAATGGCACAGTCCCCCTAATTAACCCCCGAGACCCTGGTTCCTCTGATATCAGCAGTGGTAGAGGAGGGGCTGTAGGAGGTGTGGGGGTGGTAACAGTGAGGAATGTGACTGGGGGTGAGGGGGAGGATGGAACTGACAGTGGTAACACTGGGACCGAGAGATTGGTGGGGGTCCTGGGAGTGACCTCTAACTCTGCCGAGGTGCGCTGGCATATGGGTAGAACTTCAACACCGTACTTGGTGTGGATGTACCAGATACAATACAACAGCACAGCTGACGATGCACTCGTATACAGGTAAGAACATCTGAACTCTAGTAGCGTCATATGCCCGGGTACAATCTACTGACATAGAAGGGATATCTGTGGGTTCCAGGGTTCAAATACTGATGAAAGAATGAGACCATGGGAAACAGGCCAGACCTCAAAGCAGAGACGAGAGCCATGAGGCTTCAAGGAGATGCTGGGTGATATTTATATTCACGAGGAGGAGAAAAAGGAGTGAGAGAGAACCTGCTGACTCTGGGGAAGGGGAGGAGGAATTCTTTAAAGGAGCACAAACTACACAGTCCACACCAGTGTCACAACCTATCAGGCTAACTGAAAAGGATCTAAATGGAGGGGAAGAGAGGCAGGAGCGGGGCAGCGAGACAAGGCGGGACATGATGGGAGGAAGAAGGCCACGGTAGCCATTTACGTTAGAGCAGCTCAGAGAAGTAGAGGGAGTACTTCACGATAAAGGTCAAGCAAACAAGCCAGTTCTGACAGTCCGCATGCTACGTCCTAGCGGGAACATGAAATGAGCCCCATCCCGGCCTCCATTTTCCTCACCTACTCTCTCGCTCTGTCCCTCAGCCAAGCCCACCCCCTCACAGGGCTTCCGTCTCCAGCCTGTTGCACTTAATTACTCCATCGGGGTGCTCAAAACAAACCGAAATGCACATGCAGAGGCACACGGGTCCCCCATTTATCAAAACCGTCAAGCAGGATGCGGAACAGACCTATGCATTTTTAATAGGTTTGCCACTGAATCACTCCGTGACATAATGGCTGAAAACAAAACCGAGAGACTTCACCGCACCATGCAGCCGGTGTCCTGTAATGGGAATCAATAACGCACAGCAAGAGGGAGGGGAGTAAGTTAGTGTGACACATGGATATAAATATAGGAAGAGGGGGGGAGGATGAGAAAAGGGGAAAGGAGCGAGCTATGAAAGGAGGAGCGGGGTGAGGCGAATCTCTGAGGTTCTCTCCTCCTCTTTCATCAGTTATTCGGCAATGGAAGGCGAAGCAGGGAGACGAGTGGGAGGGTAGGCATATAGTACCGATAATGGATCTGCTACTAATGCTTAGCTCATCCGCATGCAAACGTTCCCAGTCTAAACACCCAGTGCGAGCCTGGACCAATAAACGACTTCCACAATAAGCCATAACGACACCGGCCACATTTCATGCCCCGCTGCATCGGCTGTCGGCAGGAACCTTAAAAGAGCTTTTCTCCGGGACTGGGATTTTCAATTAGACGTAGGAAAACTGAGAAGGGAGACGGACCCAGGTGGCGCACAAGCTCCAATTAGAAGAGGTTTCTTCACGGGCGTATCTCTAGAATATGAGAGATGCAAATCCAAGTACACGTATGTCTCAGTTACTACGATGCAAATGATCACCCCGTCGAAACAAGAGGTCAGCTCCCACCCTCCAGTGTTAGATCAGGCGTTCAACAGCTCAAGCAGTGCTGGAATCCACAGCATTCAGGAAAACGCAGGCTCCAGCGAAAAGTAAGACGTCCAGGATTTTGCTATTATGACACATTTATGATGGGGCTTGTAATTCTCAATTATTCATTCCATAGTGAAACGTACGAGCATGGAGATGGGCCTATGCAAATCAGTCATTGATATGCAGTAAAAACCTGGGCTCACAAACAAGAAGATGCCAGCTTGCATGTAAACACATTTCTTCAATGACGGTACAGTCCTTTGTACTTAAGGCTTGGAGATCAAGGGGAAGAGCAGCACAAAGAGGTGCAGAAATTAAAGATCAAATACCAAGCATGGCATAAAAGTAGTCTGGCATATGTAAGGCAGGAGGGACGATAAGGGCAGAGAGCAGAGCGGACCGAACCCTATAGAGAAGATCAAAACTGCTCAAGGCCATTCTGCAACAGCTGGCAATTACCTCTCAATGGTAAATGCTGGAATCTTGTGTTGTCATCCAGACCGCTATGGGCTTGTTCACCAGTATAGCGCTATGGGCTTGTTCACTAGTACAGCGCTATGGGCTTGTTCACTAGTATAGCGCTATGGGCTTGTTCACCAGTATAGCGCTATGGGCTCGTTCACCAGTATAGCGCTATGGGCTCGTTCACCAGTATAGCGCTATGGGCTCGTTCGCCAGTATAGCGCTACGGGCTCGTTCACCAGTATAGCGCTATGGGCTCGTTCCCCAGTATAGCACTATGGGCCTACTTTGCCAGTATAGCACTATGGGCTTGTTCACTAGTATAGCGCTATGGGCTCGTTCGCCAGTATACCGCTATGGGCTTGTTCACTAGTATAGCACTATGGGCTCGTTCACTAGTATAGCGCTATGGGCTCGTTCACTAGTACAGCACTATGGGCTTGTTCAACAGTATAGCGCTATGGGCTTGTTCAACAGTATAGTGCTATGGGCTTGTTCACCAGTATAGTGCTATGGGCTCGTTCACCAATATAGCGCTAGCACTATCGGGCACTATGGGGTTCGCTAGTATAGCTCTATGGGCTCGCTCACTAGTATAGCGCTATGGGCTCGTTCACTAGTATAGCGCTATGGGCTCGTTCACTAGTACAGCACTATGGGCTCGTTCACTAGTATAGCACTATGGGCTCGTTCACTAGTACAGCACTATGGGCTTGTTCAACAGTATAGTGCTATGGGCTTGTTCACCAGTATAGTGCTATGGGCTTGTTCACCAGTATAGTGCTATGGGCTTGTTCACCAATATAGTGCTATGGGCTCATTCGCCAGTATAGCGCTATGGGCTTGTTCGCCAGAATACCGCTATGGGCTCGTTCACTAGTATAGCACTATGGGCTCGTTCACTAGTATAGCACTATGGGCTCGTTCACTAGTATAGCGCTATGGGCTCGTTCACTAGTATAGCGCTATGGGCTCGTTCACTAGTACAGCACTATGGGCTCGTTCACTAGTACAGCACTATGGGCTCGTTCACTAGTACAGCACTATAGGCTCGTTCACTAGTACAGCACTATGGGCTCGTTCACTAGTACAGCACTATAGGCTCGTTCACTAGTACAGCACTATGGGCTTGTTTACTAGTATAGCACTATGGGCTTGTTCAACAGTATAGTGCTATGGGCTTGTTCACCAGTATAGTGCTATGGGCTTGTTCACCAATATAGCGCTATGGGTTTGTTCACCAATATAGCGCTATGGGTTCGTTCACCAGTATAGCGCTATGGGCTAGTTTGCCAGTATAGCGCTATGGCCTTGTTTACCATTAGAGCGCTATGGGCTCGTTCACCAGTACAGCGCTATGGGCTCGTTCACCAGTACAGCGCTATGGGCTCGTTCACCAGTATAGTTCTATGGGCTCGTTCACCAGTACAGCGCTATGGGCTCATTCACCAGTATAGTGCTATGGGCTTGTTCACCAGTATAGTGCTATGGGCTTGTTCACCAATATAGCGCTATGGGTTCGTTCACCAATATAGCGCTATGGGTTCGTTCACCAGTATAGCGCTATGGGCTAGTTTGCCAGTATAGCGCTATGGCCTTGTTTACCATTAGAGCGCTATGGGCTCGTTCACCAGTACAGCGCTATGGGCTCGTTCACCAGTACAGCGCTATGGGCTCGTTCACCAGTATAGTTCTATGGGCTCATTCACCAGTATAGCGCTATGGGCTCATTCACCAGTATAGCGCTATGGCCTTGTTTACCATTAGAGCGCTATGGGCTCGTTCACCAGTACAGCGCTATGGGCTCGTTCACCAGTACAGCACTATGGGCTTGTTCACCAGTATAGCACTATGGGCTTGTTCACCACTATAGCGCTATGGGCTTGTTTACCAGTATAGCACTATGGGCTTGTATACCAGTATCGTCCAGTGGCCACAGCTGGAACTTCATATCGACTCGGTTTCAGCAGGAACTCGAGGACAAAGTGATGATTTCTGAGATAGTTAAAGCTGGTGTAGGAGGAAGTCCTCCAGGGTAACAGTAAAGGGAACACGGATAGATGCTCCCTGCAAAAATCTCTGCCACTTCTCAAGCATCTGTGATTTCCTCTGAATCTCCTCACTTTCACATGTTCTTTTTTTTTTTTTTTTTGCATGGTATTGATTTAGTCTATTCCCACTACAAAGGAACAGCTCGGTAGCTCCTATCTCTCGCAGACTAGCCATAATCATCATTAGCGTACTTGAGCTGTTTCTTATTGTATTTCATTTAACTCATCTTGCAGCCTTTTTTAGCTTGACAAGATCCTCATTATGCTCTCTCTTTCTCTCTCCCCCTTTCCTGGCAGGATCCTGCCTCCTACCAGCACCAGTTTCCTGCTGAAGAACCTGGTCTCCGGTGCAGACTACAGCTTATGTGTCTTAGCCATATTTGATGATGGCATTTCCTCCTTGGCCACCACAAAAGTGTTGGGCTGCACCCAGTTCAGCACTAAAGAGGATTACCCAGAATGCCGCTCTCTACAGGCTCACTTCCTGGGCGGCACGCTGACTGTGATGGTGGGTGGGGTGGTGGTGGTCACATTGTTGGTCTTCACCGTGGCCATGATGGTGCGGCACAGGGTCTGTGGAGATTGTCGGGACGATGCCAACCTGTCGGGCGAGTTCTTGCCAGTCAAAGGGGTGGATGTTTATGCCCAGACCAATGGAAACAACAGCGTGATGATGGTGGCCGTGCCAAACGGGTTGCTCGCTCAACAGACGAAAGGAGCACCAGCCAAAGCCAAGCACAAGACAAAAGCCAAAAAGAGCTCAGAGCCCCACTGTGGCCAGGGCATGGACATGGACCCGGGGAGGGAGAAATGCCCCCTCCCGTTCACACAGGAGAGTGAGAAAGCGGCACTGTATTACTCCTCAGCTAAAACTGCACAGACTCTGCCGCAGTCCGCACATAAGGCTGTGAAGCATGAAGGCAGACTGAAGCATAGGAGGTCCCTGGATCGGGACAGGGACAAAGAGAACGAGCAAGCCAAGAGGCAAGCTTCAGCCTCCCAGGCCCAGGCAGGCCGGGAAGAAGGGGAGGTCAGCACGGACCTGGCTCCGGGAGAGACTCGGGAACTGGGGACCAAGCGAAGCAGCTCCTTCGACGCGGGTGACGTTAACACCACCACATGCTACAGCTATGCCAAACGCTTGAGTGTCATCTGGACCCGTCGCAGCCAGTCGCTGCACGGAATGCTGGTCCACTGCGCATCCACCACAAGCACGTCAAGCGCCGGGAGTGAGCAGTACGGCCATGCACTGACGCAGGGCTACCTGCACGCCTACGCCTCCAACAACTCCTCCAACTCCAACTCGAACTGTAGCATGGCTGCCAATCCTGGAGACCTGGAGGAGAGCGTGGTATAGAGGCTGAAGAGAGGCAGGTAGAAAGAGACTACAGTGTCTAAAGCCTGTCTGAGGGAAAGCTCTCCACGTCCAGCATGTACCAAGCAGATAATCATGCAGTGCAAAGTGTCAGGAGAAGGAAGCACAAAAGTTTTCATACAATTAAGGAAAAATAAAAAAACACATAATAATAACCATAATAATAAAAAAATTGAAAGCTATGATGGTCAAAAACGAACGAGTGTAATACGGAGTCCTGTACACAAAGAGCTGCCCATTATTATTTGGTGACCGCTATTATTCGGCGCCACTGTGAGGCCAAAATCAAATTATAGGAAGACAAAGAACAAGAAAGGAAGGGCGGCAGGATTTGGAGAAATGAGATTCAAGGACGCATTTGTTTGGTCGCCAGGCCCCGAGCATATGGGGGATTACAACCTGGAGCTTCTGTTTCGACAAGATTAATTAACCAATTAATAAATTATAGAATAAATCAGCCACTGCTTTATAGCAATGCGACAGCTGTTGAATGCAAACGAGAGGCTCAACCGGAAGATAAGCATCAGAAAAACGAGCGTTAAACCCAGATAGAGAGCGCACACCCGCTAAAGTACGCCGCCACAGGAACGAAGCACGCATACAAGGCTATGGATGAAGGGAATACGACGGAATTGAAGAGCACCTGGTAAAGGGGTTCCTGTTTGTGGTCTTCTGCCAACTGAACATTCTATGAACATGAACAGGAAGCGGTGTTATGACGGAGGGCAAAAAAAAAAAAAAGTAATAAGGACCCATTTGTTCATGTGTATGTACCGTCATTCAACTACGGCTCCACCCTGGTCTGCCATGAGTGTTCTCATGTGATCCTTTTTCTTCAGAATAATAAAACCGAGTTCTAATGTGACATTGAGATTATGGAATAAAGTTGCTATTTTTGAGATGCCCCCTCTGTTATGCTAGCAATGCTTTGCCAAGTGGGAACCGACAACAGAAGACAAGAGCTTTCATGGGTCGCTGCTTTGCATGATGCCTACAACCTCGTATGAATATCAGACCGTAGGTAACGTAATTACTCTAATGTGCTAACGTGATTCTATTACAGAGCTTCCTGTCCAGGACATACATATTTAATAACCTGGGAGACATGAGAGGGGAACACGCATTGAGTACTTCACTGAGGGTTCTTTACTAGTGGCAAAGTTGACCAGCCAGGGAAGCACAAATGTCAAAACGAAGGAACGAATGGCTCGTTAAAGGTCCACAAAAAGGTACTCCAGCCATCAGTCACGGCTTTATTGCCCAGCCTGTGTCATTTCCAGCCATATTTCTCCACTCGCCGTTACTGGCTAGATAAAGAATAGGATTTCTGACAGAGGACGACAGGCCTATGGCAAGAGTGTTTGTGCAACAGCTGATAGAGGAGAGGCCCTGAGAATGGGCTGGAGACGGATGGCAGAAGCAAAGGGCGGGCGGGCGTTTGGGAGAGTGGGTTGCTGTGTGGAATAGAAATGGGGAGATCTAGCGGTGCAGCAGGGAGCCTTTACTGTGAGAGGGAGCCTAGTTTACATGCCTCTTCACGCCACAGAACATGTTAAGTGCTTTGTTATGATGTGCGGTCATACTGCTGAAGCCCCTAGGAGCTAAATATAGGCAACGTGTGTGGTTGGGGGGGGGTGAAGGGAAGAGATATACAAGACCCCTTAGAAAAGAGGCATCAACATGCTGCACACTTGAGCCCGGAGAAGGGAAAACAAGGGAGGGACAGGAGGCGAGGAGAGAGATAGCAGTGTTCCTCCTTGGTTCTATATGTGCTGCAATGCCCTGAAGGGTATTTCACAACCCAGGACTTCTAGGCTTACTTCTGAACACAGCAGCGTCAAAACACATTCTTATCATTTTATCCCTTTCTCCCAAATATGGCGGATCACCTGGGACATACCTGGCGTCTAGGCTCAGAGCTGCAACTCTAACGTAGACGACAAGTAACGGGAGCTTTTACAGAATGTGCTAATTAGCATTAGGCATTGTTAAGCATGCAGGCTCTGTGTAATCTACACAATCCGCATTTCAGTGCTTTTCCCATGTGTACCAAATGTCTGTCTAATAGGAAGTGACGTATGGAACATCCCTACTGGACAATCCTTAATTCCCGGGCTTAAATTAGGGAATATTCCTTCTGGACAGCCCCCAATTCTTGGGATTAAATGAGGGAATATTCCTACTAGACAATCCCCAATTCTTGGGATTAAATTAAGGAATATTCCTACTGGGCAATCCTCAGATCTTGGTCTTTAATTAGGGAATATTCCTACTGGACAATCCCAATTCTTGGACTTAAGTTAAGGAATATTTCTACTAGACAATCCCCAATTTTTGGGATTAGATTAAGGAATATTCCTACTAGACAATCCCCAATTCTTGGGATTAAATTAGGGAATATTCCTACTAGACAATCCCCAATTCTTGGGTTTAGATTAAGGAATATTCCTACTAGACAATCCCCAATTCTTGGGATTAGATTAAGGAATATTCCTACTGGACAATCCTTAATTCTTGGGATTATATTAAGGAATATTCCTACTAGAAAATCCCCAATTCTCTGACTTAAATTAAGGAATATTCCTACTAGACAATCCCCAATTCTTGGGATTATATTAAGGAATATTCCTACTAGAAAATCCCCAATTCTTGGGATTAAATTAAGAAATATTCCTACTGGACAATCCCCAATTCTTGGGATTAGATTAAGGAATATTCCTACTAGACAATCCCCAATTCTTGGGATTATATTAAGGAATATTCCTACTAGACAATCCCCAATTCTTGGGATTAAATTAAGGAATATTCCTACTGGACAATCCCCAATTCTTGGGATTAGATTAAGGAATATTCCTACTAGACAACCCCCAATTCTTGGGATTATATTAAGGAATATTCCTACTAGAAAATCCCCAATTCTTGGGATTAAATCAAGGAATATTCCTACTAGACAATCCCCAATTCTTGGTCTTTAATTAGGGAATATTCCTACTGGACAGCCCTCAATTCCTGGCTTAATTTAAGGAATATTCCTACTGGGAAATCCTTAATTTTTGGTCTTTAATTATCCAGCTTATCTGAGAAGTTGTACCCAATTAGGGCACCCTGGTTGGCTCATGCCTGCTGAACGAATCATGTATGCAGAGCGACGTGCAGCAGCCATGCAGACAGAGACAGCCTGTTCTTTCTCTTTCTCTGGCTATGAGAACTCTTGGGCAGCTGCAACCACTGATCTCCAGCTCACTCTGCCGCTCAACCTCTTTCTCTCGAGGCTCTTGACAGGCCCGGTAGCTAGTGGTGCACAACAGCTCCAGCCTCAGCAACTCCAACCAAGATCTGAGGCTTTAAACTCCAAACCTGCTGTGCATGGAGACATCCTGCACAAGACAGGCCTCGCTTGCAGGAGCGCTAGCAAGGGGAATGCCTCTCACAACTGATACGCATTGTTCAGACAATGACAACACACACAAAAGGGCACAACTTGCCCCTTTCGGCTGTCAGCCTGCATGCTCCTACAGAGAATAGCTACAGACGCTACACCTAGAAGAAAGGATACAGATCCGGCTAGATCCTTTGTGGTTCACTTCATGAAATCCAGAGGAAGACCTGCTGAGTTAATTGGGACAGGAGGAGAACAACGTCCCATTAAAATTAATGTCGGGAGGGAGGCTGTACTTCGGGTATTTCTGCGCGCTCCAAACCGGTTTGGATAATGGGCAGAAAGCTACAGTGTGTTTGCACTTCTCTCCGGCAGAAGGGTCACCATGTACCTGCTCCCTTCTTCATTTAAGCTGAGCGTAAAGAGACGACGTGTCTGTGCGAGAGGGGAGCTTAAGAAAGCTGTAAGGAGCAAATCACGTCCATGACTTTCCAACCGCCAGTCTCTCTACCCCCATCTGCCAGCAGAGAATTACCCAATAACCTCTGCCTGCTCCCTCTAGTCTTTCTCATCTCCCCTTATGCTCCCTCTCTCTCTCTTTGTTGTCATCCAGGCTCAGGCCACCCTCCCAACAAGCAGGGGAAGAGTGTGGGAGTCTGACAGGAGCTTTCCCAATCGAGGTTCAGGCTGTCAAACCCCCTGCTCCCTGGCACCCCCTTCACCACCCTCCTCCAATCAGTGCCAGAATCCTTCGATCTGAACAAGCCTCAGCTGCCAGCACAGAGCGGCCCAGAGTAATGCCTCTTAAAGCTTGTGAGGCCTGCGATTTTTTTTTTCCATGTGGACTCTTTGTTCACCATCCTTTGATTCCTTTCCCTCCCGTTTCATCGCACATGTGACTGGAAAGAGCGACAGAGCTGCTCAGATCTCCCAGGTGGAGAAACACCGCTAAGAAGACTGGATCCCAGTAACTAGCCGCTTCTGGGAGAAGATCGAGCCAATGGCCACACCAGTATTCATCCATGCAGAAGAGCGGCAATGAAGGCCAAGGCTCCAGCTCCATGCTCCGCCTTGGATGGAATGAGGTCAGTCAGACCGAGGAGGGAAGTTACACCTAACCATGCACAGCAGGGAGCATCGAGCAGGTGCAGGCCGCCGGAGTCCATAAACAAAGCACGAGGACCCCGCCACCTCCACAGAAACAAAGCGAATGGTCACTAGAGGTCATGAGAGAAGTGTTCCGTTAGCAGAGCCAGGCTTGAGAAGATGCCGACCTCACCTGGAATGATGAAAACCCATAACTTGGTTCCTTTATTGAATTTCCCATATGAGCTTCAGCAGGAGATTGCACTTTGTTCTTCTTCTCCACCATCAGTTCTTTGGGATGCTCCATCTCAGCTGGATTTCCATCACTCTCCGTCTGACGCCTCTGCAGAGACTCCTCTCTCTCTCTCTAAATCATTCCATCATTCCATTCCCACATCTTCTATTCAAATCCAATCTGGCCTCTGGGCACATGGCATGGCCAACCTTCCTGACAGTGATGTGTAATGCCTCGGTATCGTACAAGAGCAGCTTTCCTCTTGGAGAGGAGAGGAGCCGGGGGGGGGTGAGAGTGTGGGGGGGAGAGAGTGAGAGAGCAGGCGAAAGCGTGAGGTGAATGATGACAATAAGCAGCCCCGCCATGGAATCCCTCAGATCCCTGCAGTGTGAGGCTAACACAGCTCGAGCCTTTGAAGCAGGCAAGACTCCACCACAGATAAGAACGGAGTGAGGAAATATTCATGCCTTTATTAAATTTCATATCACTGTTTATCAGGGAGCTCCGACAGCAAGGCTCGGCTGATTCCTGACATCTCTCTTCTTGGTTACTCCTGGGATTTCCGGTGCAGGTCGCTTGAGCAGACCTGATCCCTAATCCCTGCCTCCCTTGCTCCTCTTTGAAAGTCAGTTATCCGCAGTGTGCAAAATACTCCATGGTATATGGGAAGTCCCATGTTGGCGGGCTGCCAGACTGATGTGCCGTAGAGGTGCGGATGTGGGTTTATATATAGGGGACAAACATTTGAGAACATTTTGATATTTGAGAAGTGAAATGAAGTTTATATGATTTACAGAAAGTGTGCAATAATTGGTTAAACAAAAGTAGGCAGGTGCATAAATTTGGGCACTGTTGTCATTTTATTGATTTCAAAACCTTTAGAACTAATTACTGGAACTCAAATTTGGTTTGGTAAGTTCAGTGACCCTTGACCTCTATACACAGGTGACTCCAATTATGAGAAAGGGTATTTAAGGGGGGCAGTTGTAAGTTTTTCTCCTCTTTGCATCTTCTCGCAGCGTGGGAGTCTCAAAACGACTTTCAAATGACCTGAAAACAAAGATTGTTCACCATCATGGTTTAGGGGAAGGATACAGAAAGCTCTCTCAGAGATTTCAGCTTTCAGTCTCCACTGTGAGAAACACTGTGAGAAAATGAAAGACCACAGGCACAGTTCAAGTCAAGGCTCGAAGTGGCAGACCAAGAAAAATCTCGAATAAACAGAGGCGAAGGATGTTGAGAACAGTCAGAGTCAACCCCCAGACCAGCACCAAAGACCTACAATATGATCCTGCTGCTGATGGAGTCACTGTGCATCGTTCAACTATTCGGCGCACTTTACACAAGGAGATGCTGTATGGGAGAGTGATGCAGAGGAAGCCTTTTCTCCGCCCACATCACTAGACAGGTTTACATATCCATAAACACTCTCATCACCAAAGGAACAGTTGCACCCAGAAGGAGGTAACCGAACGGAACAAAACTTGGTGGGTAAGTTTGACATCATGCCACATGCGAATGCAAGGATGGGCCTTATCGTAGTACCCCACTCAGCCAACAGCTACAATTACAGACATTCATCAAGCGGTGATGGCCTCCATGACTCCTGTCAGTGCCTGCACCATTGGCGGACAGCTGCACAATGCGGGACTTCACCCCCCGCAGAACATTACAGCCATAACACCACGTCAATGCCAGCAAAGACTGCAACGGTGTCGTGCCAGATTGCCATGGAGTCATGGTGGAGATGACCGAGGAATTTGTGTGTGGAGGCTCCATGGTCAACGCCAAGTTGAACGGTTTGTCACATGTCCAGATGACCTGGTGTTACTCCACCCCTACCACAATATCTGCAGGAACTGTGTGAGACTATTATGGCTGCATGGGATGGATTATCACAGGACACCATTAGGAACCTCTACAACTCCATGCCGAGATGTCTGGCATGATGCATTAGCAAACATGGCGGCTCGAGGCCATACTGAGAGACACTACTTCTGTATGTGTAGCTCAATAAATATTCCCCATATCATCATTATTTATCACCTGGTAACGTTTATCTTCAACAGCACTGCAATCCCACACCACCTTTCGGGTGCTGCTATTCCTTTGACAATGAGATTATGTTACAGCGTAATGTAAAGTTTCTCAGGGGTATCTTAGGTGTAGGTGTGGTTGCGAGTCTATGAAGGACCAACTGGCTGAAGTAATCTGCTACAGTGCCACCTTGAGGCAGACCAGAGCTGCATCACTAATCATTTAAGACAACCAGGCTAAAAACTGCCTTATCCTGAATCTCCATTCAAGCATCTGGTTTTTCCCAACAGACAACATAATGTCAGAAAGGAATTTTTAATGGGATATTGAGGGGGCTCAAGGGGTTAACTGGGGGGTCCTGGATCACCCAGCATCACCTGTATATCTTATTTCAGGCCTCTCTACTTCAGGCTTTTGGCTAAAATTTCCAAGTTATGGGTTTTCATCATTCCAGGTGAGGTCGGCATCTTCTCAAGCCTGGCTCTGCTAATGGAACACTTCTCTCATGACCTCTAGTGACCATTCGCTTTGTTTCTGTGGAGGTGGCGGGGTCCTCGTGCTTTGTTTATGGACTCCGGCGGCCTGTACCTGCTCGATGCTCCCTGCTGTGCATGGTTAGGTGTAACTTCCCTCAGTCTGACTGACCTCATTCCAGCCTGCGCTGTTCAGCCGTTATATCGCTTTTCTGGAATAAGGTGGAGCATGGAGCTGGAGCCTTGGCCTTTATTGCTGCTCTTCTGCATGGATGAATACTGGTGTGGCCATTGGCTCGATCTTCTCCCAGAAGCGGCTAGTTACTGGGATCCAGCTTTCTTAACGGTGTTTCTCTACCTGGGAGATCTGAGCAGTTCTGTCTATCTATCAATCTATCAGCTGTCTATCTATCCATCTATCTATCTATCTATCTATCTATCTATCAGCTGTCTATCTATCTATCTATCTATCTATCTATCTATCTATCAGCTGTCTATCTATCTATCAGCTGTCTATCTATCTATCTATCTATCTATCTATCAGCTGTCTGTCTATCTATCTATCTATCAGCTGTCTATCTATCTATCTATCTATCTATCTATCTATCTATCTATCAGCTGTCTGTCTATCTATCTATCTATCTATCAGCTGTCTATCTATCTATCAGCTGTCTATCTATCTATCAGCTGTCTATCTATCTATCTATCTATCAGCTGTCTGTCTATCTATCTATCTATCAGCTGTCTATCTATCTATCTATCTATCAGCTGTCTATCTATCTATCTATCTATCAGCTGTCTATCTATCTATCTATCAGCTGTCTATCTATCTATCTATCAGCTGTCTGTCTATCTATCTATCTATCTATCTATCTACCCTCTTTCCAGTCCCATGTACAATGAAACGGGAGGGAAAGGAATCAAAGGATTGTGAACAAAGAGTCCACATGGAAAGTCAAAACAGGCCTTAACTGGGGCAGCAAATGTTATTATAATAGCAGTCTAGGGAATCCTACAAAGGCTAAAGATACAAAACTTTAAATATCCTTCTTATCCACACACTACAACCCACACCATGTGTGTACTTTACATGTGAAGCACTTCTCCGTGTAATTACTAGCACAGAAGCCGAACTTACGCAGTGCTGTAAAAGACGTTCTAGAGTGTGCAGCTTGTGCTTCAAACCGGAAGACTATGAGAGGGATCTGAAAGCTGAAGAGCTGGATATCCACCAAAGCAGACTGTACAGAAAATTATTATTCCATCTTCATTCAACTCGAAACCGACACTACAGACAAGCTGTTTGCCCTCTCAGCCTAAGAAAAACCGAGCTATGGTGTCTTTCTAGCCAGACAACTTTGACAAGCAATTTCTGTCACTCACATAACTCACACTTTCTATTGTAGGTTCCTGTGAAAGCATCCGGGCACGTTCTGGCTTCCTCACTTACAGATATCTGCGTTCTCTGTTCCACAACTCTGCAGATGTAGCCAAAGAACCATAGTACACCTTGGGTTAAGGTCTATATAAGGTCAGACAGCACTCCAAGAATCCTGAAATTTGCATCTGGACATCATTTTGAATCATCGCCTTTCAACTCCATGAACATCTTCACAAAGTTCCTGACACGATCTGTTACAGTTGTACAGGCAAGACTGAAAGCTCTTCTACATTTACATTTACGCCATTTAGCTGATGCTATTATCCAGAGCGACTTACAAGGTTACTCATATTACAGGTGGGCCAGTGTAGTGTTAGGAGTCTTGCCCAAGGACTCTCATTGGTGTGGCACAGCGTAGTCACCCAGACCAGGAATCAAACCCCAATCTCCCACATGGTGGGGTAGCTCAGTGACAAGTGGTGTTGTCCGTTGCGCCACACCAACCACGCTTCTAGACGTCCGTAGGCGTCTCATTAACATATGCAGGTCTGACATGGCTTCCCACAGAAACACAGTTAAGTACCTGAACTGAAAACAGCCCAGTGGTGATTATGAAGACTCTCTATGCCCAGCCTCGTGCCTCTAAACGTTACGATTCTCAGCTTTATGCATACTTTGAACTGTAAGCCATCCGTCAGAAGATGCTGACGCTAACATGCCCATACCAAACACACTACAGCTCATACCAAATGCACTACAGCTCATATCAAACGCACTACAGCTCATACCAAATGCACTACAGCTCATATCAAACGCACTACAGCTCATACCAAACGCACTACAGCTCATACCAAACACACTACAGCTCATACCAAACGCACTACAGCTCATACCAAATGCACTACAGCTCATACCAAACGCACTACAGCTCATACCAAACACACTACAGCTCATACCAAACGCACTACAGCTCATACCAAACACACTACAGCTCATACCAAACGCACTACAGCTCATCATCTGCACTATAGCTCATACAAACGCACTACAGCTCATACCAAACACACTACAGCTCATACCAAACGCACTACAGCTCATACCAAATGCACTACAGCTCATACCAAACACACTACAGCTCATACCAAACGCACTACAGCTCATACCAAACACACTACAGCTCATACCAAACGCACTACAGCTCATACCAAATGCACTACAGCTCATACCAAACACACTACAGCTCATACCAAACGCACTACAGCTCATACCAAACACACTACAGCTCATACCAAATGCACTACAGCTCATACCAAACACACTACAGCTCATACCAAATGCACTACAGCTCACACCAAACGCACTACAGCTCACACCAAACGCACTACAGCTCACACCAAACGCACTACAGCTCACTGAACTAAATGACTATCACTGGAGTTCAAAGCCATAGCAGGTTCTGTTAGGCAGAAGTATTTATCAGGCTACTTTAGAAAGCCAGTGAACATTCGCCAGCTCGTCTCATCACCACGTTACAGAAACGAGCAAGCCAGTGTTCTTCTTCACACACAGCACTGGAACCTGCTGGAACCAGACAGTGTTAACCCTGTTCATTTTAGCCACTGCCCATCACTCACAGCAGCTTCTTAGTTAAGACAGCTAATCCATTACTTGTAAATGAATACACCTTACCTTTCAGTATCAACACTTCTAGCTCCAGCACGTTATATGTACCTCTGCCTTTGCAGCAACTGTACTGCACGTGCCTCTGCCTCAAGGTACCTCATCTCTTTTCTATGATGAACCCAAAATTATCTTTCTGCCTCAACAGCACTTCCACACACATCTCTCACTTAGCTATGAGGGTTTTTTTGAGGAATGGCTGCTCAAACAATAAAGCAGAGTGTACAGTGTAACCTGGCCAAACACAGTTGATCTATCTATCAACTGTCTGTCTGTGTGTCTGTGTGTCTGTCTGTCTGTCTATCTATCTATCAACTGTCTGTCTGTGTGTCTGTCTATCTATCTGTCTATCTATCAACTGTCTGTCTGTCTGTCTGTCTGTCTATCTATCAACTGTCTGTCTGTCTGTCAGCTGTCTGTCTGTCTGTCTGTCTGTCTGTCTGTCTGTCTGTCTATCAACTGTCTGTCTGTCTGTCAGCTGTCTGTCTGTCTGTCTGCTGTCTGTCTGTCTGTCTGCTGTCTGTCTGTCTGTCTATCAACTGTCTGACTGTCTGTCTGTCTATCTATCATCTGTCTGTCTATCTATCAACTGTCTGTCTGTCTGTCTGTCTATCTATCAACTGTCTGTCTGTCTGTCTATCTATCAACTGTCTGTCTGTCTGCTGTCTGTCTGTCTGTCTATCTATCTGTCTGTCTATCTATCAACTGTCTGTCTGTCTGTCTATCTATCAACTGTCTGTCTGTCTGTCAGCTGTCTGTCTGTCTGTCTGTCTGTCTGTCTGTCTATCAACTGTCTGACTGTCTGTCTGTCTGTCTATCTATCTATCTGTCTATCTATCAACTGTCTGTCTGTCTGTCTGTCTATCTATCAGCTGTCTGTCTGTCTGTCTGTCTGTCTATCTATCTATCATCTGTCTGTCTGTCTATCTATCTATCAACTGTCTGTCTGTCTATCAGCTGCCTGTCTGTCTGTCTGTCTATCAATCTAGCTATCAATCATCTGTCTGTGTGTCTGTCTATCTTTCTATCTATCTGTCTGTCTGTCTGTCTGTCTGTCTGTCTGTCTGTCTGTCTATTTATCAGCTGTCTGTGTCCGTCTATCTATCAGCTGTCTGTCTGTCTGTCTGTCTGTCTATCAGCTGTCTGTCTGTCTATCTATCAGCTGTCTGTCTCTGTCTGTCTGTCTATCTATCAGCTGTCTGTCTCTGTCTGTCTGTGTGTGTAAATGCATTTAAATGTATGTATGTATGTATGTATGTATGTATGTATGTATGTATGTATGTATGTATGTTTTATTACCTATAGCCTCTATATAAATGAATAAATACTTTAAGGGACCTTAATGGGGTCAGAAATGAAAGATGCTGCTTTTGCATAACACTTCTGCAGAAGTAATGGCACCTCAGTAAAATGAGCAAAAGGCTTGATCTTGAGGTATCTAAAACACAGAGCATCACAAGCTTAGCAGTCTGTTACAGAACACTACGTATAACAAGCTTCAGCTACACATATTTACAGATCTCCTCAGAGATCACGTCACACAAACAAAGCTAAACTTCCTGCTATGGCCAGTTCACCGTAGAAACGCTGATTTCACAGAGAGAACTGAAGAAGGGAGAGTAAAGAGAGTGACTGGACGTGTGGACTCATACATTATGAAGATGATAACAGCTGTTACATGCCTGGATTTCACACGCAGTTCCTCCGTCTCTGCACTCCGCTGTTCATGCAGCACATCTCTTGGCCTTTGTCCTTACTCTGTAAGCCTCTGATTGGCTGTTGGGTGAATCACTTCCTGAGCATGTGTTAGCGCGGGACTCGAGAACAGTTTGAGTCATATCAGACATGGTTGTTAATAACGGAGGAATTACTTGGCCAGAGGTCTAAAGACTGACTCGTTCCTCCCACCAAATCATTCTTACTGTCGATCGCTTCTGTTCAAGCTCCTGGAGAACCTCAAAATGTGAAGACAATCCTGGGTTAAAGCATACTGCAGCAAAAGCCCAGCTTTTTACCAAGTGATGAATCTTACTTTCAGGCCCATGCAGGCTAATAAGCAAGCATAAAAAAAAGAAGGTTCAAAATATTGATTACATCTGTAGCCAACGCTTACTGGTTTAATATGCCAACGCTGACTGAGAGCAAAAGGCTTTGTTGAAACGACGGCTTTGAATTTCTTACTATTTTATTCCCTTGCAATGCAAAGCTCAACGGCACCATCACCACCACCAGCGTTGGTGTATAAACAGCCGGATGTTGACTCAGATTCCCTCATTTGATTGATCTGATTCTGCAGATTGTTGTTTGTTTATCTACACTGCAGCAGGCTTTAACGGCTTTCAGCTTTCCGTAATGGCCAACTCCGGGTTTGCACACATGCTAACAAAGACCTAATCACTGTACCACAGCTCGCCAAGCGAGCACTCTGAAGCGCAGGTCCAAAGAGCTTTGTGGAAGCTACAGTACCTCCAGGTGCTTCTTCGAAAATGGGGAAGAGTCCTCGGATGCTGACAACAAATTCACCCTTGAGCAAACCGCACTAGACGGATGTTTGTAAAGCTTGCATTGTGAAACGGGGAACTGGTGTACTGTGGGCCCATGCACACTGATCCTCTTTGGTTTTCTTCCTCTAGGGTTCCTCTGTGGTTGGTAAAACCACATCCTGCTTTTCTGTAGTACTGCATGAAGCCGAAATAGAGACAGTGTAAATTTAAAACAGTGTATAAAATAATTCATTAAAAGATTTAAAATAATAAACTACTGAACATATAATCTGAACCAGATTCAGATTAAACCTACTACAGAAACACTTTTTCCTAAATTGGTTTTTGGTGATTACTGTTCTCGGCAGTAACCGGTTTGCACTAGACTGTGGAGTTTGGGAGTGTGTAGTTAGGAATAAAAGCAAACAGCGTGTGCAGAACGGCTGGGGACTGCTGCACCACACGTATTCCCAAAATGGACCCACCATGCATAATTCAGCTGTGATATTTTGGAAGCAAGAGGACACCATGTAACTTACAAGAGGAAATTCTGCAGAATTAGAAACTGAGATACAGACACTATGACGGGTCACCACCCAGGAGTAGAAGGGTGACTCTATAAACCCTACATCGGGAACCAGCTGGGCCATTTTGTCAAATCTAATGAGCAGCAGTGGACGTTTAACACTCTTAACCTGTAACTGAAAAACTGCAATAGAAAGGATTCCTAAGTTTCCACTGAGCAACTTTATTCATTCACTCCTTCATTCCCATTGCTCATTGGGCAAAAGGCAGGAAACAGCTTGGACAGGCCTACAGTTCATCACTGGGCAGAAACCCAGCCTCACTCACACCTCCAATTCACCTGACCGCATGTCTTTAGGCTCTGGAGGAAACGGAAGCAGCCACACAGGCACGGGGAGAACATGCAACTCCACACAGAGAGAACCCCGGACCCGCCAGGTAGGAATCGCACCCAGGCACTTCTGTATGTAAGGCGACAGCTCTACCCACCATGCCACCCAGCAACTCCACTGTAATCCAATTTCCACACAGGCACGGGGAGAACATGCAAACCCCACACAGACAGAACCCCGGACCTCCTGCCTGGGAATTCTTGCTGTGAGGCGACAGCTCTACCCACCGAGCCACCCCTGCCACCCTGTCACCCAGCTACTTCACTGTATTTTGTCAACATAAACAAACTTAGATTTTAATGCGCTGGGGCGGAGTTATGTTTACTGCTGTGTTACATCACCTTTCCTTTCCTACACTCTTTAACCCTTTGGGAAATGAGGATACTAATTGGTTACGCTGGTGGAATTTTTTGCGCATTCTTGCCTGATGCAAGACTTCAGCTTCACAACAGTCCGTGGTCGTCGTTGTCTGATTTTCCTCCTCAAGATGTGCCATAGATATTCAGTAGGAGCCACATCTGGATTACAGGCAGGCCAGTCAGGCATGCACATTCTGTGTCTACGAAGCCAAGCCGCTATGTCACGTGCAGAATGAGGCCTGGCACAGTCAGGCTAATCTGGTTCTTTCTGGGCAAACTGTAAACATGCACTAAGTCCGACTTCTGAATAATGTGCCTGTGTAAAACAGACATTCACCTAACCAATCACAAGACATCTCTTGCCCCACCCACAAACGGTTACACAGTCAGAAAAACTTAGCGGGACCAAATGCTAGCAGGCAAGATCACCTGTCTGTGGCTGCCTGATGCTCAGTCATCTCTCTGCTCATTCTTGGTGAGATAACACCAACACTCCACACTGCAGGAGCTACACTGAAGGAGCTACCCTGCAGGAGCTACACTGCAGGAGCTACACTGCAGGAGCTACACTGCAGGAGCTACACTGCAGGAGCTACACTGCAGGAGCTACACTGCAGGAGCTACACTGCACGAGCTGCACTGCACGAGCTGCACTGCACGAGCTGCACTGCACGAGCTGCACTGCACGAGCAACACTGCGGGAGCTGCACTGCGGGAGCTACACTGCGGGAGCAAGACTGCGGAAGCAACACTGCGGAAGCAACAATGCAGGAGCAACACTGCAGGAGCTACACTGCAGGAGAAACACTGCAGGAGAAACACTGCAGGAGAAACACTGCAGGAGAAACACTGCGGAAGCAACACTGCAGGAGCAACACTGCAGGAGCTACACTGCAGGAGCTACACTGCAGGAGCTACACTGCAGGAGCAACACTGCAGGAGCAACACTGCAGGAGCTACACTGCAGGAGCTACACTGCAGGAGCTACACTGCGGGAGCAACACTGCAGGAGCAACACTGCAGGAGCAACACTGCACGAGCTACACTGCAGGAGCTACACTGCAGGAGCTACACTGCGGGAGCAACACTGTGCATACAAGAACCATTTAAACACAGGGTGTACGCTGAGGAGTTGTTCAGCAGAACCACATACTGGAATTGTCCACTGAACAGAATCAGGGTCTGCAGGCTACACGGTCAGCATGGTGACGTGTGGTCTGTTCTGCAGCCTGTGTGTCACAGAACGCTTGACTAGTCCTTCTGTTGGGATTACCTTCATCTCTAGCTTCTCATGCTGCAGAGCCCCAATCAGAAACTTCCGTATTCAAATCCGGACATCAAGGATCACTGCACATCCAGACGCACGGCTTTGTGTAAGGAACTGAAAGTGAACGTGTTGGGGGGGGTTGGGGGTTGGGGTGGTTGGATATGAAAGGCAATCCTTCTGCATCTGTAGCTGGGCTTTTAAATCTCTCCCTCGCCCTTTCAGGACTTGCTCAGACAGGAATCCTTGAACGAAGAAAGGAGAGTTTGACAAGTTGCGGCCGCAATCCATACAGATACACCTGCGGCTGGCTATCGGTGGGCAGCTTACCTGGCTATGACAGAAGGAAGGGGATGTGTGTATGTGCGTTGGTTAGATAGATGGATGGATGGATGGATGGATGGATGGATGGATACTTTATTGATCCCAGAGGGAAATTCAAGTTATGCAAGTTATGCAAGGTCATGCTTTGAGGGGAGGAGGGTCTGTCTGCTGTTTGATGTGGAGTTAAACTTGAACATACACACACACACACACACACACGCACGCACACACGCACACACGCACACACGCACACACGCACACACGCACACACACAAGTAATAGGTTTAGGGACCCAATCCGTCCGCAATACCGCTGCAGGGTGACTCTCATCCCCAGATCAACTCTCCAGAAGCCTGATTCATCTCTTTTCATCTCCCTCCACCCCTTCTGTCCATCCTTCTCTGAACACTTACATATACAAAGGCCCATCCCCACTTTCCTCTTTACCTGCTTCTCTCACCACTCTCCTCAGCTGTGACACACTCCCGGCCGCTCCCCGGCCTGCAGAGGCACGAAGGTGACGCCACGCCGCCGTAGTTTGCCCATTATACCTCCTGGAATGGAGCAGGGCTTAACGCTGCCCCTCTATTTGAACAGGTAATTAAATCCCTCATTGTGGCAGGGTTCTAAATAAATTGGCTATTTAAAGATGCCTAATAAAGAAAACCCACAGCAGTGCTCCAATAACCCTGCACGAGTGGAGGAGCAGCTCAGAGAGAGAGGGGAGAGAGAGAGAGGGGAGAGAGAGAGAGGGGGGAGAGAGAGAGAGAGAGAGAGAGAGAGAGAGAGAGAGAGAGAGAGAGAAAATGCAGAGGAGAGTGGAAGATTAATGAGACGTGCAGTGTGAGCACAGAGGACAGAGGAAGAAAGACAGAGACAGAGGTGGAGAGAGAGAGAGAGACAGGACGAGAGACAGAGGGAGAGGGAGAGAAAGGGAGTGGGACAAGGAGAAAGACAGAGAGACAAGGGGAGAGACATTGCAGAAAAGAATGAGAAATTATAAAGAGATACAGAGTGAGAAATGGAAAAGAAGGAGAGAGGAAGAGAGACAGAAGGAGAGCAAGACAGTGAGAGACAGAGGGAGAGATATATAGAGGGAGAGAGACAAAAAGATAGACAGAGGAGAGTGGGAGAATAATGAGAGATCCAGGATGAGAGAAAAAGGAGAGAGAGATTAATGAGAGGTGTCGGAAGAAAGAAGAAAGAGGGACAGAACCGAGGGGACAGAGCAGAGGGGACAGAGCAGAGGGACAGAGCAGAGGGGACAGAGCAGAGGGGACAGAGCAGAGGGGACAGAGCAGAGGGGACAGAGCAGAGGGGACAGAGCAGAGGGGACAGAGCAGAGGGGACAGAGCAGAGGGGACAGAGCAGAGGGACAGAGCCGAGGGGACAGAGCCGAGGGGACAGAGCCGAGGGGACAGAGCAGAGGGACAGAGCAGAGGGACAGAGCAGGGGGACAGAGCAGGGGGACAGAGCAGAGGGACAGAGCAGAGGGACAGAGCAGAGGGACAGAGCAGAGGGGACAGAGCAGAGGGACAGAGGCAGGGGGACAGAGCAGAGGGGACAGAGCAGAGGGACAGAGCAGAGAGACAGAGCAGAGGGACAGAGCAGAGGGGACAGAGCAGAGGGACACAGCAGAGGGGACACAGCAGAGGGGACACAGCAGAGGGGACACAGCAGAGGGGACACAGCAGAGGGGACAGAGCAGAGGGACAGAGTAGAGGAGACAGAGCAGAGGGACAGAGCAGGGGGACAGAGCAGGGGGACAGAGCAGAGGGACAGAGCAGAGGGACAGAGCAGAGGGACAGAGCAGAGGGACAGAGCAGAGGCACAGAGCAGAGGCACAGAGCAGAGGCACAGAGCAGAGGCACAGAGCAGAGGCACAGAGCAGAGGGACAGAGCAGGGGGACAGAGCAGGGGGACAGAGCAGAGGGGACAGAGCAGAGGGGACAGAGCAGAGGGGAGAATGTGCATTAAGGTAGCTGGAGGAACAGAGCTGTGCACAGAACCTGAAGCACTCTCCATCAGTCTTCATCCACACCTCCACACCCAATTCAGCACAACACCTACAGCGGCTCTTATCTCATGACAGGAAATAAACAATACTCTGAAGATGGAGAGAGAAAAGAAAGGATCAACACACAGCTAGATAGAGACATGGGGTTTGTGGTCAGCATACAGAGGCATTTCGCTGCACCCTCAAACCACGTCACACTTCAGCATCCTGCTCACGTTCCTGCTCCAACTTAGAGTAACTGAAACGGTGATCAGAGACCGTGACGACAGACGACTGCTACTGCGGTGATGGAGAATGAGGAGGGATGATTATGATGATGGTGGTGGTCATGATGGTATGTTTGATGATAGAGGCTGGTGATGGCGAAGGGCATGACTGGCTGGTTGCCGTGACGGTGAATAATGATAGTAGTTGTTAATGGTTATGCTTGATGATGTCATGACAGTGATGATTGGTTATTGTGATGACTGTGACTAGTGATTGGTTTATCGTGGTGGTGGACGATGATGAGAGTGGTCATGATTGGTGGTGACCGAAGATGGTGATGATGCTCATGATGGTGTAATGACTGATGATGATGGTAATGGTGATGGTGACTGACGTACGATGATGCTGATGCTGATTGGCGACAGATTATCATGACGGTGAATGATGATGAAAGTGATTATAATGAAGGTGGTCAAGCAGATTGGAGGTGGCGATAGTGATGGAGTTGGTGGTAAAGCTCAAGATGGTGTTGACGTTTGACGAAGTAGGTATAGATGAGGATGGTGGTTGATGATATGGCGGTGGGCTTAATTGAGATGGTGCGATGTAAGACGATGACCGTGAAGATGATGAATTTCAATAGTGGTGGTGAGGGTGAAGATGGTGGAGATGTTTGATGATTGATGCCGGTTGATGATGATCTGTGGTGCATATTATTACTTAGTGTAAGAACAACAAACAGCAAAAAGCTGTTTCCCAACATCAAACATGGAAAAATCTTTCTTTTAGGAGATTAAAGCAGAAAACAAGTTGGTGAAAGAGGGGCGTGTTCCTATGGGGTGTGGAAAAAGAGTGTGCAGGAGTGGTAGAGAGACGGTGCGAATGAGAGAGAGAGAAACTAGAGCTAGAAAAACTAAAATACAAAAGCGAGCAAGAGAGTAAGAAAGAGAGACAGGGAGAGAAAGAGAGAGACAGTGGGATGGAGAGAGAGAGAGAGAGAGAGAGAGAGAGAGAGAGAGAGAGAGAGAGAGAGAGAGAGAGAGAGAGAGAGAGAGAGACAGAGAGAGAGACAGACAGAGAGAGAGACACAGACACAGAGAGAGAGAGAGACACAGACACAGAGAGAGAGAGAGAGAGAGAGAGAGAGAGAGAGAGAGAGAGAGAGAGAGAGAGAGAGAGAGAGAGAGAGAGAGAGAGACAGAGAGAGAGACAGAGACAGAGAGACAGACAGAGAGAGAGACACAGACACAGAGAGAGAGAGACACAGACACAGAGAGAGAGAGAGAGAGAGAGAGAGAGAGAGAGAGAGAGAGAGAGAGAGAGAGAGAGAGAGAGAGACAGAGAGAGACAGAGAGAGACAGAGAGACAGACAGAGAGAGAGACACAGACACAGAGAGAGAGAGACACAGACACAGAGAGAGAGAGAGAGAGAGAGAGACAGAGAGAGAGAGAGAGAGAGAGAGAGACAGAGAGAGTGACAGAGTGACAGAGAGAGAGAGAGAGAGAGAGAGAGAGACAGAGAGAGAGAGACAGAGAGAGAGAGAGAGACAGAGAGAGACAGAGAGAGAGAGACAGAGTGACAGAGAGAGAGAGAGAGAGAGAGAGACAGAGAGAGACAGAGAGAGAGAGACAGAGAGAGAGAGAGAGACAGAGAGAGAGAGAGACAGAGAGAGACAGAGAGAGAGAGACAGAGAGAGAGACAGAGAGAGAGAGAGAGAGAGAGAGAGAGAGAGAGAGAGAATGAAAGAGAGACAGATGCAGTTAAGAGATTGGTCATCCATGATAAAGTGGAACATTAAAAGGTTCCCTGACTGCCTCAAAGCTCAGCTGTACTATAATACAGCTGCTCTCCTCTATTTAACTCTCTCTCTCTCTCTCTCTCTCCCTCTCTTTCCTTATCAAAGACTGCTTTCATTGAATTCCTCAGCTAGAGCTGGCAGAACCAGAAAGATTTCAGAGTAAACAGTGGCTGCCCAGAGAGTCCCGAAAATCATGCCCCTTGTGGGACAGTCCCCTCCTAACACGCTCTGCTGTCCTAACACACTCTGCTGTCCTAACACACTCTGCTGTCCTAACACACTCAGCTGTCCTAACACGCTCTGCTGTCCTAACACGCTCTGCTGTCCTAACACACACACACACGGTTTTATTCCGGCTAAATAAACATTACCTAACGGGCCCTGTCATCTCTTCACGCCGTCTCTCCCCAACACTCCAAACTGTAGTCTGCACCTTCCCCTCAAATCACTGCACTGTGTCTGGCCCCTTCACTGAGCTCGTCTGGTAAATGTAGAACGCTCGGCGTGTCTGCCTGTATCCATGAGTGGAGACTATGGGCCAGCGTGACTCATGTGATATAATAAGACTCCAGTTTTGAACTCCCACATCTTCAGAATGGAGAATGATTTCCACTCTGACAGCGCTCACAATACAAAAGGGAAGACAAAAACTAAAACCCCTCCGAGATGTAATCATTCCGTTTCAGAGAAAAAGCATGTTTCATAACTGGCTGATAGCTGGATCAGCGCCAACGTGACTCTATCCTCCGTGTCTCGCGGTCCCTCCTCGCAGCGGCACTCTGGACAGGCTGCCACTTCCAGCGTTACGGGCTGTGTGTCTTTTCCTGACTACGGCATTCCTGCTAAAAACGTCTTTAGCCATTTCACTCTAGACAGCCGCACACTGACCTGGAGCACATCCAGAGCTGCTGCTGCTGCTGCCGCTTCAGCATTTCCCCCCTAAAGGTGCTGCTGCTGAACTCGGAGGGGCTTCTTGCCTATGGTCTCTGGAAAGCAGAGCACGTAATCGGCCTCTGCGGTCGTATGGCCTTACCTTGACCCCGCGGACGCGGAACTCGGCCAGGGCTCGGCTCATCTTGGCAGCGGCGGCAGGGAGGTCCTTACCGCTGGAGATGACTTTAACCAGGAGAGAATCGTAATGGGGGGAGATGACTGCACCCTGAAAGGCAGAGGCGCTGTCCAGCCGAATGCCCATACCTTCACCGCTGCGGAACACCTGAGAGGCGGGGAGAGAGGGGGAGAGAGGGAGAGAGAGGTATTCATTTAATGTTAAGACTGCACACCCACACACCCACACCAACACACCCACCCACACACACACATACCAACACACCCACCCACCCCCACACACACACCCCCACACACATATACCCACCCACCCACGCACACACATACCAACACACCCACCCACACACATCCACACCCACGCACGCACACACATGCACACACACACATCCACACACACACTCACAGACACACAACCACAGCCACACAGACACACCCACGCACCCACACCTGCACGCACACACCCACACACGTACACATCCACAAACACACATACACCCCCCCCCACAAACACCCACAAACACCCACACATACCCACCCACACACACCCACACACCAACACACCCACACACACACACCCATAAACACACACACACGCTTTTTATTTTTATTTCAAGATTGGAAAACTCCAGGTGTTAAAGGAACGTTTGGAACTACAGATGTTTAAACATGGGGTCGTAAGTTACTGATTACATTAACGCAGCCCTATGTTTAGGCAGGCCCTGAAACAACGGCTCATCAACATCCTTTCAGGTTTAGGTTCTTTTCTAAGCACTGCAGAAAGTGTTCTACCAATGCAGGAAAGTTTAGGGTGGAAGAATTCTGGAGAGTTCCCTTAACGTTTTTCAATGGAACGATTACCAGACTTCTAGTCCATATAGTAAAGCTGCTGTACATGCTAGAATGTATAGCTGCACCCAGAGGGAAGTGTGGGGTGGCAGTGCTACAGGGAAGGAAGATAAAGGTCACCAGGAACAATAACTGATGATAGATTTACACTGACATGATCAATATATTCACTGAGCTACACATACAGACGTAGTGTCTCTCAGTATGGCGTCAGGCCACCATGTTTACAAATGCAGCATACCAGACGTCTCGTCATGGAGTTGTAGTGGTTCCTAATGGTGTCCTGGGATAATCCATCCCATGCAGCTTATATGTTCTCACAGTTCCTGCAGGTTGTGTGGTAGGGGTGGAAGTGGAGTGACACCAGGCCTTCTGGACATGTGACAGAAATCTTGCTGTTGAGGGAGTCACTGTGCATCATTCAACTATTCGGCACACTTTACACAAGGAGATGCTGTATGGGAGAGTGATGCAGAGGAAGCCTTTTCTTCGCCCACATCACAAACAGAGCCGAGTGAGGTATGCTAAAGCACATTTGGACAAGCCAGCTTCATTTTGGAATAAGGTGCTGTGTTATTTGGGCATAACAAGGGCCGTTATGCATGGAGGAAAAAGAACACAGTACTCCAAGAAAAACACCTGCTACCTACAGTAAAATTTGGTGGTGGTTCCATCATGCTGTGGGGCTGTGTGGCCAGTACAGGGACTGGGAATCTTGTTAAAGTTGAGGGACGCATGGATTCCAATCAATATCAGCAGATTCTGGAGACCAATGTCCAGGAATCAGTGACAAAGCTGAAGCTGCGCCAGGGCTGGATCTTCCAACAAGACAACGACCCTAAACACTGCTCAAAATCTACTAATGCATTCATGCAGAGGAACAAGTACAACGTTCTGGAATGGCCATCTCAGTCCTCAGTCCCCCCCCCCCCCCCCCCCCCCCCCCCCCCCCCCACACACACACACACACACTGAAGAAGCACACGTACCTACACACCCTGAACTATCACCCAACTGCCAGCAGTCATTTGCCATAGCAATTGTGCTCCGTCTCACCGTGACACAGACATCAGAGCCTTCAGAGCAGCGATGATGATGTGAATGGGGAGGGATGCAGAAAGCAAAGGTGAATAAGAGAGAGGGAAACGAAGGACAGATGTGAATAAAGAGCAGAGAGAAACTAAGTTTGTGAAAAGCGAGTCAGAAACGAACCATCGCTCTGCGTTAATCGCAGCGCTTCCTCCGCCGCTGGACGTGTTAATGAAAGGCGAATCTGCTGGAGATTACGCCAGTACCGCTGCGCTACTGCGGTCGCCCCGCTCATTTCCTAGAGCTTAAATTGGCCAGAAATGGGATGTGACATGGTGTTAAGGGCCTGAGACCCTGAAAAAGACAAGCATAAGGAGGCTCTTATAACCGACTCGAGCGCATGCACTGCCTCTGACAGCAAAAGGAGCTCATGTTGTTTACCACTAATGCTACAGTGGGCTGTACGGGCCAGCACGTATCTGAGCGGAAGCCAACAAAGACAGAAAGCGACAGAGACATGATCACGGCTTCTCGAGGCCACGCGCCTGCCGCGCTGCTCATCATCTGATAAATGTTTCAGGACAGGATTTCAGTGGCCGCTTGCTTGATCTGGGTCACACGGAGAGCTCTGTAGGAAATGACGCTCAGAAGAGATCAGAGAAGACCTGAGAGCAAGTAGAGCTCCATACAAGTCACACACGCGCTCTCTCTCTCTCTCTCTCTCTCTCTCTGTATCTCTCTCCCTCTCTCTCTGTATCTCTCTCTCCCTCTTTGTATCTCTCTCTGTATCTGTATCTCTCTCCCTCTCTCTCTGTATCTCACTGTATCTCTCTCTCTCTGTATCTGTATCTCTCTCCCTCTCTCTGTATCTCTCTCTCTCTTTGTATCTCTCTGTATCTCTCTCTCTCTTTGTATCTCTCTGTATCTCTCTCTCTCTTTGTATCTCTCTCTATGTATCTGTATCTCTTTCTCTCTCTGTATCTCTCTCCCTCTCTCTCTGTATCTCTCTGTATCTCTCTCTCTCTCTCTGTATCTGTATCTCTCTCCCTCTCTCTCTTTGTATCTCACTGTATCTCTCTCTCTGTATCTGTATCTCTCTCCCTCTCTCTCTGTATCTCTCTCTCTCTTTGTATCTCTCTGTATCTGTATCTCTCTCTCTCTTTGTATCTCTCTGTATCTGTATCTTTCTCCCTCTCTCTCTGTGTACCTCTCTCTCTCTCTCTGTATCTGTATCTCTCTCTTTGTATCTCTCTGTATTTCTCTCTCTCTCTCTGTATCTGTATCTCTCTCCCTCTCTCTCTCTCTCTGTATCTGTATCTCTCTCCCTCTCTCTCTCTCTCTGTATCTGTATCTCTCTCTCTCTCTCTCTCTCTCTCTGTATCTGTATCTCTCTCTATATATGTATCTACATCAAGATTTAATATTCAAGATTTGTTCTAGACAGATGATGCTGTTTTGATTCAGGACAGCTCTACTTGCAAAACATACACACCCCTATAAAACACACCCCAGATTTCCAGTGATGTAAAGAGCAAACAGTGGCGTGTAAACATGTTTGCTCAATAATGAGGCCTGTTCATACGGGGTCCAGTCTGAAACCGATGGGCTTTAACATTGCGCAGCATGTTTAATAGGAGTCTGTTCCGAGTCCAGCGTTGCTCGGATGTGTTTAAACCAGGTTGGCCAATCAGAGCTCTGGCATCATGGTCGCTGCTAAACTCGCCTGCTAGAAGTGCGAAAAGCTCAAACAACAAGCATGTGGAAGTTATAGAAGGTATGGCAGAGCAGAACTGAAAGGCTATGAATGATGCTGAGCTACATTACAGCGACTGTATATAGCCGCAGTCCATCCACTAGAGTCAGCAGAATCAGACTCAAAGTAGCCGAGCTTGAGGGGAAAACTTTTTTAGAGTGTTTAGAGAGAAAACGCTTGGACTTGGTGTACGTTAAAGTCGCACCTGTACTTTATGCCCAAAACAATCAAACTTTGTGTAAACAGGGCTATAAACGAGGGTTGGAGAATGGAGGGTGTGAGGCGTGGCCACAGTTTCCCTTTGTTCATATGCGGAGGCAGTGATACATGAACACACCTTCCTGTAAAAACAAAGCCAGACTCACTCTGGTGGTAATCGTTCTGGGTAATTCCATTTAGTAGCTGGTGTAAGTTGGAGGGGCATTCATGATTAGCCCACATGAGCCCCCTTAAAGGAAAATTGTGAGACTATAAAGGATCAGTCTTATTATGTTAAACAGGTCAAATGGTGACTTCTGTAACTATTTTATGTCAAAATACCAGAAAAAAAATGGCAAATTTACAGGAAAGGGCAAAAACCTAGTTTAACTTTAATGCAAGTCAATGGAACCAGACTTCCATCCAAGCGATTTTGGGATTTTGGTTGGTCCATTCATCATGTAATTTTCCCACACTGTAAAACACGTTATTTGATGCATGAAAGTAGAAATCAACAAAAATGGAGATACATGGTTTTCACTGGACAGCAACAACAATTTGGCCACTCGTCTTTCATCAGTTTGTTCTAGAAACGGGCTCGGAATGGGTTCTGTGTAATACAGAAGCATTAGCACTGTTAAATGGGATGGAGCATGTTGTTTACATAGCCTTTAAACGAGCTGGTTTGGCTTCATGCACTAACCAAGCACACTGCCATACTGTAAACAAGCTCACATGTTCTCATATCCATAAACTGTGTGCATCCAGGATGTTCAGTAGAGGTCAGTTAGACACTCCATGAGTTAAAGTCAAGGATAAAGCGGAATGATTAACTTTTTAAGTCACTTTGAGCCCTTATGGGTTAATGCTCTTGTGGCTGAGAGCAATCAAATCCACACAGCATTGTTCCAACATCCAGTCTAAAGCCGTCCTAGTAGAGTCGACTGCAGCAAAGGGTGAGGTGGGATAGTTGACGCTAGTGGAGAAAATGTCAAAAAGGCAATCACTATTTGAGCAGGGGTCAAAACCCGCAGCAAAACTAGCCTCCAATATGAAATATGAACGATCCGTGCTTCTCCGGGACTGCAGGTCTGTTTGTTGAC
Source organism: Prochilodus magdalenae (assembly GCA_024036415.1). Taxonomy (NCBI): domain Eukaryota; kingdom Metazoa; phylum Chordata; class Actinopteri; order Characiformes; family Prochilodontidae; genus Prochilodus; species Prochilodus magdalenae. The sequence goes on from JAMWET010000378.1 coordinate 70,838, forward strand.
CGCCTGTTAAGAGTCCATCTAACGAGTGAGTTTCAGAAGCCCAAGGACGAGAGACTATTGCTGTTTAGGAGCCTTGAACACGATTTCTAATTCGGAGAATCAGTGCTGTGGGGCAGCTTCCCAACTGAGCCATATGTCTTATAGGTCCAATAGGCATTCATAAATATCCAAATATAACCCTGCCAGCTTCAGCATTATGTCATGTTTATACATTAACGGCTTTTAAATCATTTATCTGGTATTGTTTTTTAATAATTCAGTAACGTACGCTCTGAGACAGTCCACGTTAGGAAGAGCCAGTTCTGTTCGCTTTAAAACCAGGATATATAGTGGACTTCATCTCACCCCACACATAATCCTCTCTTCGGGACATGCTGAATGAGGCCGCCATTTCATTTATTTAGTTACTAATTTGACCCTTTTATCATCTGAAGCCTTCTGTACTGATAAAGGAACAGGTTCAGACAGCACGGGTGTTAATTAGGCTTAAAGAATCTGAACACTTCTCAAACAAACATTCGGTGTTCAGCGTCGCTAGTGCACCGTTTGTTATTGAGCACTCTGATCCTACACTTGGTATCACTGCCAGAGTGAACAAGCTGCTATCAGTGTTCAGATGTCAAAGTGAAGAAACTGCCCCTGAAGTCCTGATGATCGAGAGTCTGCATCACCTGCCAGAAGGAAGGAACTGAAATGGGAGAAGTGACGGTGGTCTTTTCTATGGATCTGTGAAGATGTGCTTTCACCCCCACAGGCCCCCCACAAGGACCCCCACAGGACCACCACAGGACCCTCACAGACCCCCCACAGGGCCAGTATACTGTGTATATCATTCTCAGCACAGCAGTGACACAGGTGGTGGTGTGTTAGTGTGTGTTGTGCTGGTGTGAGTGGATTAGTGTTTGAACACCTCTGGACTGAGAATGCTCGGTGGTGGTCCTGTGGGGGTCCTGACTATTAAAGACACACACACACACACACACACACACACACACACACACACACACACACACACACACTCTCTCACACACATACACACACACACACACACACACTCTCTCTCTCTCTCTCTCTCTCTCTCACACACATACACACATACACACACACACACATACACACACACACAGATACACAGATACACACACACACACACATACACACTCTCACACACACACACACTCTCTCACACACATACACACACACACACACACACACACACACTCTCTCTCTCTCACACACATACACACATACACACACACACACACATACACACACACACACACACTCTCTCACACACACACATACACACTCTCTCACACACATACACACACACACACTCTCTCACACACACACACACACACACACACTCTCACACAAACACACACACACTCACACACAAACACACACACACACACACACACACACACACTCTCTCTCACACACATACACACACACACACACACACACACACTCTCTCTCTCTCACACACATACACACATACACACACACACACACAAACACACACACACACACACTCTATCTCACACACACACAAACACACTCTCTCACACACCTACACAAACACCACACTCTCTTCACACACACCACAAACACAACTCTCACCACAACATCACGACACACCAACACAGGAATAGACCCCCCTCCCCACAAACAAAGTAGTGAACCACGGCGAGCAAAGTGTGAAAATCTGAAATATCTAGTTTCGACCGATCTGTTCTCTTGTTGGAAATCTAGAACACTTCAGACTATTTAACGCTTTTCTATTCCAGTTTCTCACTTAATCCCTCTGGGAAGGCAGAAAATGCCTAAAACTGTTTGCATGATACTAAAAACACACAGTGTGGTTTCTATCCCTAAACTATTCTAGCAACAGCTTCGAATAAAATATACAAACCATGTGTGGTAAATTGATAAACGGTTGCCAAAGACAAACTGGCTATCTGGCACTTCGACACTGACAGCCTCTACTGGTCCAACACTCGCTAAGCCGGGCGCTGGCCCCACATGACACACTACCATCATTAAGACATCAGTATACGTCGCATTACGGCCAGCTTTCAATGTGTGTGTGGCTTAACGATCGCGCGAAAAGTCTGTATGAACCAGACGTCCACGACTCAGATTGGACGACACCAAACGACATAAACAAACAACCAAACAAACGGAAGACGGCGCGAAACAGTGTGATTACAGGACGGCCGGCCAACAAAGTGATGTGCAGACGGACGAAGGGAGGAACACAACCCGACATGTACTATGGCGAAAGTGTTTCTCAATCCTGGTCCTGCACGTTTCCTCAGATCCCTCGCCCTGCAGCTCTGAGGGCTGATTAACGATCTGATGGATCAGGGCGCTGGGAGCAGGGGAATCTCAACATTGCAGGGCAGGGTGCCGTCTCC
>JAMWET010000379.1:0-15000 GCA_024036415.1 Prochilodus magdalenae
CCACCGACCAACAATCTTTTTCTCCACACCAGAAAACACTGATTAAAAAGGCTAATCTAAATCACTACAATTACGTGTGTCCCTCACCACACAGCCCTGCCCTCTCCCTCTCTCTCTCTCTCTCTCTCACTCTCCTCCCTCGCTCTTTCTAACTGCCTTGGGCTGAATGATTAATTTGTGGCTATTGATTTCTCCTTCTCAGCTGAAACAACGAGAGAGAAATGGGGACTGGGACGGGGGGGCCGCAGAAGCCAGTACTCGGTATTGTGTTCTTCAGAGATACTTTGGCCAGAAATCAAATGTACACAATGTTCCCTTTACTCCGAAGCTTGTCAATCATCAAAGACATATTTACTATCTGAAGGCTGCTTCGTTGGTTTAGCACGAGGCTAGCAAGGCTAATGAAGCTGTGCTACCTAGCTATGGTATAACTGAAACGTCTCTCGAGAATCACTCCACCGCAACCACATTACCATATCATATAAACTGCATCCACCCTAATTCATCACGCTTTAGCCTCGTTGTTGTTGAGATTGTAACGCCCAGTAGGTGCAAGAGTATACTGCCTCTTTAAGAGCCCCATGAGCTGTGCGCGCAGGTGTGGAGGTAGCGCGCGGGAAGAACGGAGCATGTGTTGTGCTGAACGGTAGAGACTACTGGACCTAGCTGTTTGTTTTGGTCATTCATCGTTTTCTGTAAGTAACGCTACTTTGTGGGCTTGTCCATGTATGGACGGGCAAGGGACTCTAAGAGACGTGTATATGCCTCATCGCTGAATAAACGAGCAAGTGGAATACCGCCAGTGTGTGTACGAGTGTCTGCTCCATTGTGCTTCGTGCTTCACCTGCCTCTAAAGCTCACCATCCGGGCTGGAGCTGGAAATTCTACCCTCTCTGGCTTCAAAGCGTTACAAGATACACTCATCATCAGAAGAAATAGCTGCAAGGAGGTGTGGGATTGCACTGCTGTTGAGAAGGAAGATAAAGGTTACCAGGAACGACAGAATTTAGACTGATATGGGTAATATCAATTGAGCTACACATACAGAAGTAGACTCTCTCAGTGTGGCATCAGGCCGCCATGTTTGCGGACTCAACATGCCAGACGTCTCTGTATGGAGTTGTATAGGATCCTAATGGTGTCCTGTGATAATCCATCCCATGCAGCTTAAATATCCTCACACCGTTCCTGCAGATGGTGCGGTAGGGGTGGAGATGGAGTGACACCAGGCCTTCTGGATGTATAATCGTCTCAACAAACTTTGGTGTTGACCACGGTGCCTCCACACACAGACCTTGGTCGTCTCCACCAAGACAAAAGCGGGACTCGTCACTGAAGATGACCCGCTGCCATTCGGAGTCGCTCCATGACAGTCTGGCACAGTGCCATTGCAGTCTTCAGTAATGTTGATGTGGTGTTACAGGCAGTCGTTAACCGTCCTGTGTCGTGCAGCTGTTGCCAATAGTGCTGGCACTAACAGGATGACTCATGGAGCTCAGTCGGTTGGGTCAGTCAGGTACAGCGATAAGGCCCATCCTTGCTTACGTCACATGCACAAGCGTGAAACTTGAATCATTTGTGCGTCTCATTATGTCAGACCTACCCACCAAGTTTCATTCCTGTTGGTTGATTCCTTCTTGTGCAACTATTCTTTTGATTATGAGTGTATCTCTGAAAGACTGGCTCCTGGCACTGCATGATACACAATGACTCTGACTCTGCCTCTGTTTTTGCCTATTTTGAAAGATAACAGAATGCCATACAGTATCAGACACTACATAAGCAAGTCTATATGAGGTAACTTGACAACTCAACATGGTTTGAGGCAAGTGTGCGATGATTCACCCATACAGCTGCTTACCTGGTGGCTATGAGCTAATGCTTAGCTACATTGCATTGCTAATAGCAGTGATAGCAGCCAACAGGGAGCCTTTTAATGCTTCCATAACATCCCCTCGCCAGCTTTGACTCAAGACTTACACCTAAGTCCTTATAGCAAACCTCGGGTTAGTTAACCTGAGGCGGACATATTTGTAACGCACCAGGGGAGTTATCTCCAGCCATACAAGATCTTCAAATGAAGAGAAAGCAAAGTAGGCCTACTGAATGTCATATTTCCATTTCCAAAAAAATTATTTGTTCCCTTGCTGAAACAAAAACATCACAGACCCGCATGCCTTTCCTGGTCTATGTTGGCTAAAGCTATAAAGTGCTGGCCTGGTGCTGGTTTAGCTAGACGCTGGTTGACCAGCCAAACTGGTTTGCTAGTTTCATCCTGGAGGGTCTGGCTACTGTGCTTGTGTAGATCTCCGCAACCAGCTTTCCAAGACCAACCTTCTACGTTATCGTCAACATATCATAGAATCTTCTCCACTTACGGTGTAAACAACAAGCCAACTCGCATTCTTGAAGACCAGGACGTTCCCAGTAAACATACACCAGGTTAAGCACTACAAACTCCCATTTAGCCAATGACCAGTGGCCAATCTGAGCATTTATACCAAACAGTATTAACAACTACACAAATGGTCTCACTGCTGGCTAGGTTAGCCTTAGTAAGCTACAGCTAACTGTGCACACTCTGTAGTACAAATTATTCAAGTAACATAATGTCCACACTTTCTTTACATTCCTGTGTTTTTTTGGCTGTCAGTTTTGTTATACACTTGTCATGTCTTACCTGTCCTTGTTTTGTTGTTGTTGCTAGCCACATAGCATGCTAGCAGGCTAGCAGAGTGATGAAAACGTAACACAAGTAATGAATAACAGTGGAAACGGGGTAGTTTGCTACTAGAGTGGACATAACACATCTTACGTTACGTGTTGGTGGTAATTGCTGCCATCTAACTTCCTTAATAATTAAGAAATATCCAACGTAGCTAATAAAGCTAATAAGCTAATAAAGCAATGGAACGTGGTACTGGGAAAATGACAAGGCCAACTGAACGAGGCCTGGTTTCAATTCTGTCCATGCTCTATTATTATCCGCTAGCCTTATAGCATCAGTGCAAACCTAAAGAAGCAAACATGTGACCACACTCGGGCTAAGAGCAGAATTTGTAAGGTTAAAAAAAGCCACAAAGAAGAGCTGTGATTTTTCACTCGCACCCTCACACCCCACAGCCTCTTCCGTTTGAGTGTGTGCTCATCTACATGTTCTTAATCCTTTCGCAGGCGAACTAAAGTTAGACACACATGAGGAGGCTGATAGCATTCGCTTCGCCCATACACAGACATCACCTCACTGGCTACAGGCGATACAAAAACATCTGTAGTTCAGCACTAAAACCAAATGGACATGTGCTGCGCTCCCCCACACCCCCTCCCTTCCCCTCCTCCCTCCCGGGTCTCTTATGCAAGAAGAGCTGCCTACTGACTGTCAGCAACACTGACATCCAACTGAGTGAGAAACACACCTGGTTACTTTCTAGGCCTGCACAGTGTGCTGTCTGCTAATTGCTTTGCCAATGCCGACATTGCCGAGCCTCCTCGGTTTATTTTATTGGGAATCATGCTCATCGCGATCAATAAAATAATGCAGGCCGAGCTTTTATCTCATCACATTAAGGATTCACCGAGGACTTTTAATACATCATAGACGCGATATGTAACATGTCGCAGTGTCTGAGCCGGGCCTTTAGTTATATAAACGTCAGAAACCAAATTCATTCATCATCTAAACCCTCGCGGACGGTTCTGGAGCCTGTCCCAGCACTCACTGGGCAGAAGGCAGGAAACACAGGGCTGCCAGTCCATCACGGGGCAGACACACAGACGTGCACACACACATGCTCACACCTAGGGGACAGTTTGGTATCTCTAACTCACCTGATTACATCCCACGCAGACGCGGAGACACGGGGAGAACATGTAGACTAAACGAATAGAACCCAGCTTAGCACTATCCACTGTGCCACTGAGCCACAGGCACCCTTACGGAATATGGTAAGTAGGATTCCTGTGACTTTATTAGCGGTTCTAGATTGAATACGAAGATTTTAAGCCGTAAAAAGTACATTCCATAGACAGGATTCCAGATACTGCATACTCTATATACAGTATACAGACACTGACATGTGTTTTATCTTGTAGTAGCCCTGGTAAGTCGATATAGATACCAAACGCATTCACTGGGCTAGCTCTCTAGAACTTATCTAGACCTACCTAGAACCAGGAGAAGGGCTAAATTTATTTTTTTTGTTTAACTCAAAGTGGTCCCACCTGCTGGACATCAAAAGAGGACTGGTTCATTTCTCTCTCACTTTCTAATCATGTTATCCTCAGGTCACCTCCTGCTGAGCCAGGAAACACCCTGCACAGGTTGCCAGGTCCATTACAGGGCAGACACAGAGGCATGTCTTTAAACTGTGGGAGGAATCCATATGTAAAGGATCAGACTGGGTATCAAACCCAGGCCCATATGAGACAACAACGCTACTTCCTGTGCCACCCGTGTTGAAAAGAACCCTGGACACCCTGACTGGGTATCAAACACGGGCCCATATGAGACAACAACGCTACTTCCTGTGCCACCCGTGTTAAAAAAAGAGCCCTGGGTGCCCCGATGGGGTATCAAACCCAGGCCCATATGAAACAAAAACGCTACTTCCTGTGCCACCCATGTTGAAAAGAGCCCTGGGTGCCCCAATGGGGTATCAAACCCAGGCCCATATGAGACAACAACGCTACTTCCTGTGCCACCCATGTTGAAAAGAACCCTGGGTGCCCCCCGATGGGGTATCAAACCCAGGCCCATATGAGACAACAACGCTACTTCCTGTGCCACCCACGTTGAAAAGAACCCTGGGTGCCCCAATGGGGTATCAAACCCAGGCCCATATGAGACAACAACGCTACTTCCTGTGCCACCCATGTTGAAAAGAACCTTGGGTGCCCCAAAGGGGTATCAAACCCAGGCCCATATGAGACAACAACGCTACTTCCTGCGCCACCCATGTTGAAAAGAACCCTGGGCGCCCTGACAGGGAATCAAACCCAGGCCCATATGAAACAAGAACGCTACTTCCCGTGCCACCCATGTTGAAAAGAGCCCTGGGTGCCCCGATGGGGTATCAAACCCAGGCCCATATGAGACAACAACGCTACTTCCTGTGGCACCCATGTTGAAAAGAACCCTGGGTGCCCCCCGATGGGGTATCAAACCCAGGCCCATATGAGACAACAACGCTACTTCCTGTGCCACCCGTGTTGAAAAGAACCCTGGACACCCTGACAGGGTATCAAACCCGGGCCCATATGAAACAACAACGCTACCTTCTCCGCCACCCATATTGAAAAGAACCCTGGGTGCCCCAATGGGGTATCAAACCCAGGCCCATATGAGACAACAACACTACTTCCTGTGTCACCCATGTTGAAAAGAACCCTGGACACCCTGACAGGGTATCAAACTCGGGCCCATATGAGACAACAACGCTACCTTCTCCGCCACCCATGTTGAAAAGAACCCTGGGTGCCCTGATGGGGTATCAAACCCAGGCCCATATGAGACAACAACGCTACTTCCTGTGCCACCCATGTTGAAAAGAACCCTGGGTGCCCTGATGGGGTATCAAACCCAGGCCCATATGAGACAACAACGCTACTTCCTGATTACATTCGTTTTAAACTACAGTACAGTATTACTGTGATGTCTGCAGACTCACAATACACTGTGCATTGGAATACTGTTTAAAGCTCAGGTCATAGAGTACGGATCTTTCAGCAGGCTAGGCTTGCTAGTTAGCCACATTAGCCTCGTCACTGCAGTGCATAGCAAGTTCCGGTTTTAAGGCCTGGCTTTAGCAGACTGCCACCACTGTGGAGCTATAAAGCACTAGTTCTGTAGGAGAGTGAAGTAAATCACTCCAACTGTAGACCTACTGGGTTAGCATTTCACGGCAACATGCTAGCGCTATTACTGCTCCGAGTATATCAGCAAAGGAAGCGCGCACCACAGGATTGTTAAACAGAGACATTTATGCTCCATGCCCGGGGCCTCATTTTGATGATGTCAGCAGATTAATTATCAATGATTAATTGAGTCAATTAGAGTGAATGAATGGCTGTTCATTGGTTAATGAGAGAGCGGAGCTTTAACGACCCTCAGTAGGATCCTCTTTAGGCCTGAGTTACAGTCGGCTCCGCGCGTACCACAAACTGCCTCTTGCACTCATTACCACCAGCGCTGTAATGCCTTTTAGCTTTATGGGCTTTTTGTTTAGATCAGGATTAAAAGGATTAAACATTCAAATGAATAAACAATAAGCTCAGCCTGCCGAGTCCCAGCCCCAGCTATCACTGTCCCAGGTAGACGTATTGTGATGGTGCGGCTGTATTGCGGGGGCTACGGCGGAGCCTAGCGGAGAGGTTGTCAGTGTTTTTTAAGGTGTTATGTTCTCTTTGCATATTCATGTGTTTCTGTACTGTAACTGAACAGCTTGTTCGGAGGAAACGCTACAGTATTCAGGGATTCGCACATGCATTTCAAGTCAGGGGTGCTGAAATTTTAAAACAGCACCTACACTGCATTACCGAAAGTATTCACTCGTCTGCCTTCACATCGTCGCTGTCCAAAGAAAACCACGTATCTCCATTTTTGTTGATTTTTACTTTTGTGACTCATTTCATCACATGAGCTGCTCTTTACACTGTGTAGAGATTTCCTGAAGAATGGACCAACAGAAATGTCCCCAAACAGTTTGGAAAGACGTCTGGTTCCATTGACTTCCATTCAAATTTAGGAGGTTTTTGGCCTCTCTTGTAAAGTTTTCATTTTGGAGATGCCTGTTTTTCTTTGGACAGCGACGATATGAACTTGAGTGGCATCCCATTATTATCCATAGGGTTTAATATGACGTCGGCCCACCCTTTACAGAAGTCCAAAATATCTCGGTATGTCGAAGCATTAAGAGTTCCTTTCACTGGACCTAAGGGCCCGAGCCCAACTTCTAAAAACAACCCCCACCATAACGCCGCCTCCACCAAACTTCACACTTGGCCATCAGATTGCCAGAAGTACATGACTTCAACTGCTCCAGAGTCCATATCACTTGGTGATATAAGGCTTGGGTGCAGCTGCTCAGCCATGAAAACCCATTCCATGAAGCTCTCGACTCGCTTTTCTAGACGTAATCTGAAGGCCACATGAAGTTTGGAGGTCTGTAGAGACTGACTCTGCAGAAAGCTGGTGACCTCTGCGCACTATGTGCCTCAGCAACCGCAGACCCCACTCTCTTCTTTTACCTGGAGTTGCTGTCGACCACTGACAGTGGACTGGGGAAATTTAGTAGGGGGTCAATTTCACGACTGGACTTGTTGCACAGGTGCCATCCTATCACGGTACCATACTGGCATCCACTGAGCTCCTGAGAGGCGACCCATTCTTTCACTAATGTGTGTAGAAGTAGTCTGCATGCCTGCCCGTGGCCATGGGAGTGATTGGAACACCTGCATTCAATGATTTTGATGGGTGAGTGAATACTTTTGGCAATATAGTGTATGTGATGTGCACGGGAAGCCTATGATAAGTGTTATGCAAATCTTTCCCCCATGATCTTGTCTGGATTTATTACGGCAAACTTTAATGAAATCATGACTCGCTGCTAGATCACACTGAAGATGCAATTGCAGTAATGGGAAGACGGATAACAAAACAGCTCCACACTGAAGTCACTGATACAGCCACTGGAAATTCAGACACTATGTACTGCTCTCTCTGATTCTGCCTGATCGTTTTACTAAGCAAAACTGAATTTCGTCAGTTAGCAGCCTGATTGAGATTGAGTGTTGAAATGCAGTGTCGTAAGTCTTTGTAATGTGTCATCCCTCTATCCCCTGCTGGGCTAGCGTTGAGAAGCGTCAAAAAGTGCGTTGAGTTGGGGATAATTACTGTCGTTCGAAAATTACAATGTTGGTTATACTAACTAGCATACAACTCTGTGGCTTTCACTGTGCACAGCTAACGCATTTGCATTACAGGGCGTTTTCACACTTGATGTGACACAGTTCTAGGCTAATCTGGGGGAGGGGGTCATTGTCACTGGTTTGCTTTCACACACAAGAATGGCATCCAAACCATGAATCGATAGCGCAACTCCAAACGTCTGTTTTCTGCACACTGATATGCAAAATGATTGGAAGAAGCTTCATCCGTTTGCTGTGAAGAACAGTGCTTTTGGGTTGCACGGCATTCGCTGGGCAGGAGGTCCTGCAAATTAGGAGCCGTTCTTGTAGAGGTAGATTTTTAGCCATGCAGGCTGCAGTGAGCTGTGTGGTTGGTGTAGCTCAGCGGATAACACCACTACCCGCAAGGGAGCCACCACCACATGTGGGAGACTGGGGTTCAAATCCTGGTCTGGGTGACTATGCTGTGCTACACCAGTAAGAGTCCTTGGGCAAGACTCCTAACACTACATTGGCCTACCTGTAATATGATTAACCTTGTAAGTCGCTCTGGATAAGAGCCTCAGCTAGATGTGTTATTCGCCATGTTCTCAGTTCGCTGTTATAGTGACCTTGCTCCAGTCCAATGGCAGTGCGGTTTTTTGGTTGATGCATAATAGTATCCAAGTATCAAGCTATCAAATTTCTAGGGCAGGGAAGTAACACAACAAGTCGAAGCAGGCGTGTTACAAAAGGAACCAATGACGTAACCCCAAATGCGGGTAGCTTTCACACCTGCAGCAGACCGCACCAGAGCTCACTAGAAAAGCTCTCCATTTCAGAAGGGCCAGAAATCAGTGCTCTGGACCAACTCTGGGATCCGAAACTTTCACACCTGACCAAATGTACCGGATCAAGCGGAAACGGGTCAGTGTGAAAACACCCAACAGGTTTTTGAGCAATTTGGCTAATCCACCAAGGTGAGGTGGAAAGCTAAGAATATAGCTACAGGTGAAAAGTGAATTACACGCTGACGGAAGTCACATGATTCCGTCCCACCTTATATTATTGCTTGGCATACGGCATATACACAACGATGAACTGCTGTTATGGTAAACATTTAACCCTCCACCCAACACTACGTACACGTGACGGGGGGAACATGCCTTGCGTGTCATTGGTTTACCAAGGTTTCTGAAGAGGTTAGCTCTAAGATAATCCAAGACCAAAGACCAACCAACCCGTCTCCATCTCCACAAACAGCACTTAAAGCCTTCATCTTGGAGAAAGGGGGGAACGTCAAGCTTCACTCCTGCTGCTTCAGATCTGGGAACATCCGTAGGTGCTTCTGGCCATCCACTGTGAGAAGACACTTCAATGCTGTGGGTCTGAAAGGACGTGTAGCTGTCCAAGAGGCTCCTCAATGACAAAAAGAAATAGACCATTTTCTCCTGACACTAAAAACGCTAACTTGTGCTTAGTGTTTGTGGAAATTCATGTTCATGTAATGTATGTGTGTGTGTTACAGCAGGACCTCATACACTCCTGAGCCTCCCTCTGTGAGTTCTTGCTGTGAGCTTGTGTATGTGTGTGTGTCCGCTGTAGCTCCATGTACAAACGTGAGAGAGCAAACGACTGGCAGGGGAGAAACCGCACTCCTCAACATTAAACATTTAATCTCACCCCGATCCCACCACATTATCTCCATCACACACAAATACGGACTGCATATGTACGACACACATGCCAGCGGTGATCGTCCCAGCGGTTGGGAGACTCAGCAATGCCTCAAAAGGTCATGAATTTGATCCTAGCTGCAGGCTACTGCCATCATGCCCTCAGGCTGGGCTTTTAACCCCTAAAGTTGCCCCAGGGGGGCCGCAGGGCCCATGTAGTTGGTTAATGTTTGTTGCTTTGGGCTAAAACTGTCAACCGAATTGAAATATGAACATCAGACAGGCACATTACACACAGGAACACGGTCCGGTTCAATTATAAATAGAGATGGAAGTCAGCAAATAGAACGGCTAGTTTCCACAAAGCGTCTTAGTTTAGCAAGGTCCGGAGGACGCGGCTATAAAGCAATCGCTCTGGCCAAAAATGACATGTGCGGTTGGTTAGGGTGACTAGATTTCTGAAATGAAAACCGGAGAGTGAGATTAGTTACTAGTGACTAACGACCTAGGCAGGGATAGATCATATCTATATTCAGTTTTTGCCAGTAAAAAGAGACCCATGGCTAGAGCACGAAACCCAGACCCTAACCACACCCCTGGGCTAGCTTTAGCTCTGGAAAGACAAAGTCTGCTGTTGTCAGTATATGCCATATGTCGTACATGGATGGGTGAAAAGTGTTGTCGTGCATACGAATAATGCACTATCCATTATAATGAGCATATATGGGTCCGCTGGCTTGGTAAAGTCGGCACCACGCTGACTGGTGGTCGCTGCTGGTACACCTTTGGACCACCCCTAATGTTCTTTTGCATGTAAGACCTAGCCAGTTACTAGTTAAACTCCACAAACTGATTTCCATAGATAATGCATAAAGGCTTTTATTTAAAGAACGAACCACGACACATATTACAAACAACTGAAAATTAATAAATTGAACTGTGGACGGAAAATGAAACTACCAGTAGGCCACCCAGAAAACGTTAAATGCCAGTGGACCACCGATTTTGCTGTATGCAGACCAACAATGGACCCACTCCTGATTTTTAATCTTTGGGTATCTTGTGTCCTGGACATGCTGTGGATTCACCTGCACCTGGATGCACCTGCCAGCATATTCTCTAAACCTGGGCCAACAAGAGGTAATAGTGATTCATAGATAGATAGATAGATAGATAGATAGATAGATAGATAGATAGATAGATAGATAGATAGGGAGGGAGGGATAAAATAGAGTACTGATAGATAGATAGATAGATAGATAGATAGATAGATAGATAGATAGATAGATAGATAGATAGATAGATAGATAGATAGATAGATAGATAGATAGATAGATAGATAGGGAGGGATAAAAGAGAGTACAGATAGATAGACAGACAGACAGACAGACAGACAGACAGACAGACAGACAGACAGACAGACAGACAGATAGACAGATAGATAGATAGATAGATAGATAGATAGATAGATAGATAGATAGATAGATAGAGTGGTCTGCTCACCCAAACCATGATATGTTTGGAAACTGAGGGTTCCATCTTTATTTAAGAAGCTGATGTAGCTAGCAAATAACCAGAGATATATAGTTTTTCATTTCTGAAATTAAAACCAGCGACAGTGTGAGATTATTTGCGAGTGACTACCAGTTATAGTTCATATCTATATTCAATTTTTTGGCCTGTAAAAAAAGACCCATGGCTAGAGCCCAAAAGCCAGACCCTAAACAAACCCCTGGGCTAGCTCCAGCTCTGTAGAGACAAAGTTTAGTACTAGCAACATAGCCCTTATGCTTAATGCAAGACGTTCACTTGTACAGTCTGAGGGCAAAAGGGCAAAGGCTCAAGCCCCCCACGGCCTCTCTGCACACATGCCTGGTGATCTACAAAACGCCACAGAGCTAAAAATGCTAACAGTGCCTAATCTTAAAGGCCTTCATTGTGTTCATGCATTTTTAGATAGCCCTGTATCCCACAGTATGATCTGTGTAAACTTGAAACCAGTGCTTTAAGATGCTTAGCGAATAAAGACCCTGAGCTTTTCGGGCAGCAGAGACAGAAACTGCACACTGCTCCCTTCCCCCCTCTCTCTCAGTCTCTCTCTCTCTCTCTCTCTCTCTCTTTCTCTCTCATCCTGCTGTAGTGAAAAGATTAGCTCTGTAGTTTGGGCCGTAGTCTGCATGGCAACCCAGATGCTGCCTGCCCTTCAGCAATGACAAGACACACTGCACATTATACGCACCGCACACTAACACAGTCCATGCTAACACGCTGCATAACAGCACACTGGGCTCCGTAGCACAACATGCTAAATGCATATGGGTGAGCCACAAAGTACAAATAGTCTGTATAGGTACTGAATCCCATACGCCAGGCATACACGGTACCAGTTCTAAACCCAGTTTGCTTGTAGGACCAAACATTTAACAAGCAGGGCATAGCAGGGAGAGCTAACTGCCTGTATGAGATCCAATTGAGAGGTCGGACGATCCGATGGATTTCAGACATATTGGGAATTTTGTCTTGCGGTTTGGGCAGATCTCACAAACTTCCGAAAGCTGAACACACGTAATCGTAACCACCATGTAGGCAAAAAGCTTGACCTCACTAATAACAAACTTCATACACAGACTATAATGCCAAACTGGTCCAAAGCTCTAGATGACAATACACTTTGGAATTTTAACTTCGACTTCAGACTAAAATCCTTTGGCCTCAAGTGACTCTTTTCTCTTAATTATCTAAATTAACTGCAGTACCTTCCTTTCCATTACCTATCAGTAGTGATGTAGTACAAATTAGTGGTTCCAAAACACTGTAACCATTCATGCAGACCGCTACCACGACTGCCCACATCACCATCACCAAAGACTGCAATGATATTGAGCCAGACTCTCATGGAGTGACTCAGAATGGCAGCGGATCATCTTCAGTGACAAGTCACGCTTTTGTCTTGGTGGAGACGGCCGACGAATCCGTGTGTGGAGGCACCGTGGTCAGCACCAAGATGAACGGTTTACTGTCACACATCCAGAAGACCTGGTGCCTCTCCACCTCCACCCCTATCGCACGTGGTTGGGGTAGCTCAGTGGGTAACACCACTACTTGGAGTGCCACCTCTACGTGTGGGAGACTGGGGTTCATATCCCAGTCTGGGTGACTATGCTGAGCTACACCAATAAGAGTCCTTGGGCAAGATTCCTAACACTACGCTGGCCTACCTGTAATCATTAACCTTGTAAGTCGCTCTGGATAAGAGTGTCAGCTAAATGCCGAAAATGGAAAATGTAAATGCACCATCTGCAGGAACTGTGTGAGGATATTCAAGCTGCATGGGATGGATTATCACAGGACACCATTAGGAACCTCTACTTTAATCTCCATGCCGAAACGCCTGGCATGCTGCAGTACCAAACATGGTGCCCTGATGCCATACTGAGAGACACTACTTCAGTATGTGCAGCTCAATAAATATTCCCCATAAATGTATCATCAGTTATTGTTCCTGGTAACCTTTATCTTCCTTCCCAACACCACTGCAGTCCCACACTTCCCTCTGGGTGCAGCTATTATTTTGATTATGAGTATATACATGTGTATATATATATATATATATATTGGCTGGACAAGGTTTTGCACAGTCAATAACATTGTAACATTATAGGAACCGCATGTATAGCTTGTATTCCTAACAGTAAGAGAACCCTGCAGCAGAGCCGGGCCTCCAAAATGCTTCCCCCCCAGTTCCATCCTCGCCGTTACAGCGCTCTTCAATTATCAGGGTTATTGATCAGCGCGATCAATGGCAGCCAGCTCGTGCACATGGACGGACACTGAGGGCCCTGCTCTCAGGCCTACGACCCCAGGAGAGCTTAGCCTTTGACCTGTCGACCTTAAGATGACCCCCCCCACAAATGATCCATTTGCTTTTTACAGAAGTAGCAGAGAAACTGAGACGGAGGAGTCCTCCTGGGTTTAGCAGGGTTAAGTTTCGTTCAGTTCTCTGTTTTTTTTTTTCTCCTCCTTTTGTTCATGACTGGGTCTTGTTCAAAAGAGCTGTGATGGAGGATTCCCAGTGGGGGAACCCTGCTACTGTATGTATGTATGTTGCATAACTGAGTTACATAATGTACTGCTGCCCATGCATGCGTGTGTGTGCGTGTGTGCGTGAGTGTAAGATCCTCCTACATTAAGAGAGTGGTACAGTGCGAGTGTGTGTGTGTGTGTGTGCATGTACATGTGTGAGAGATCCTCCTACAGGGAGAGTGTGAGTGTTTAGCAGGTCCTTCTGAGTCAACCTCCTTTCACTGATACCAAGGCGCCACATAACCAACATGCCATGGCTAACATGGCACACAAGCTATTTTTTCCCTATTGGCCTCCATTATAACTGAGTTTAGAGGCAAAGGGTGTTCTGTTCTTGTGTATATGCAGTCTGGTTTGCTAGGTCCAGTGATATCCAGTGTGTGAATGTGCAGAAGTGTGTTCTACATTCCAACAGGAAATCAACAGAACATGGAACAGACCAGGGATGCCCAGAACGACGGTACATCCCTCCTTGCTCCAAAAAGCAGAGACATTATAGGGATATACACACACATTAATGCACACACACACACACACACACACACACACACACACACACACATACACACACACACATTAATGCACACACACACACACACACACACACATACACACACACACACACACACTCGTGCTGGCCCTGCTGCTTGGCTCTTGCGGATTAGGGCGAGCATGTCAGCACCTTTCAGCAGGCGTGAAGTGGCCTTGCCGAGCTGGAAACATCTTACTCTACCACTCTCTCTCTCTCTCTCTCTCTCTCTCTCTCTCTCTCTCTCTCTCTCTCTATCTATCTCTTTCTCTCTCTCTCTCTCTCTGAAGCTCTGCCTCAGTCACTCTCTCATTCTTTCATGCAGTATACCCTTCCAGTTTTATATGTTCTCTCTCTCTCTCTGTTTTAAATCTATATAACGTATAGGCCTACTTTTAGTGTAATATGTATATAAGTATGGGCGTGTGCATAGCCACACACACACACACACACACACACACACACACACACACACACATTTCTGTTAAATGTGTGGATAGACAGGCAGAGTGAACAGAGCTAAACTGCGGAATAGGTAGACGGTGGGCTAGAAACTCACCAAGTGATGGGATCCATAGATTGAGAAGAGGTGCTACAGTGCAGTGAATGTCTCGTTGCCTGTGTGGAAAAAGGCTTGGCTAAAAAGTGACTGGCTAAAAGGAGGGACTGAGCACTTGGACCTGTCAAAGACCATAGTGTGAAGGAAGTAGCTGAATCTGCAGGTGTATGGAAGTGTACGGTCATACGGGTCTACCAGCAGTGGATAAAATCCCAGTCTACAGGGAACTCTCCTCGGTACTGTGCCAGGGAAGGCATCCACCAAATCTG
>JAMWET010000379.1:20000-26228 GCA_024036415.1 Prochilodus magdalenae
TTCATTAAGGAAGTCACGTTATTGTGTCATTCTCTAGACCCACTTATACATGTGGAAAGCACTCTCCACCGATTTGGGTATGAATCCATCCTTGGAGATCATGTACACCCATACATGCTGATGGTCTTCCCTGGGGCGGATGGCTGTCACATGGCAAGAAATGCCCAACACTGGTGGAGCATGGTCAAGGCTTCTAAGTACTACCCTGGCCCCCTTATTTTCAAGACTTGAACCCAATTGAGCACCCATGAGACCACATAGATTGTCGTGTTTGATTTACGGCTCTCTGGATACTAGCTAGTGGTCATAATAATGCGACATGACTGTGTATAAACATGGAGGAACACAGAAACAGAATTCAGGCCTCAAGCTTTTAGCTTTTCTCCATTTTTATAGATTACCATTATACAGCATCTGAAACCACATAAGCTAGTGTTGAGGAAAGTGTGGGATGATTTAGGTGTGGAGTTTACATGATGCTAATGGATGGCTATAAGCTTCCATAACTTTTTAGCTAAATTAGCCATGTAGCTAAAGAAGCTTCAGATTGACCTGACTCCATTTGTTTGAGCTGTAAAGAACACGAACCAACAAAGCTAAACATCTGTATCCCAGTATGTGTCCCACTACATTATTGGATGTTGGGCGATGAAGTGTTCAGTGCCCTTAAGCTTCAAATTGTGTTATGCTGTAACTAGATCAATTCATTTAAGATCTTAAACCACCTTAAACTATTGAAATGCTGTACTAGAGCTACTACAGGAAACATCACACGGACACACAGGTCTTGTTTGGTCTTTCAAGCCTAACCCAGCATTTTCCTCTAACCCAGTACCAGCCTGAAACCCAGTATCTGATCTGTGCTATTTCTAGTATAAGTGTATACGTGGGGTGATTATCTGTGTGTGTGTGTGTGTGTGTGTGTACAGTTAAGCAGTGTTATAATAACAGGCTGAAGCCAGATTAGGTCTGGGTCATTAGCCAGACTGCCACACTCCTACCGGATAATCCTTATCAGATCTGTGTACTATCCTAATCCCACTCCAGAGTGCACACACATACAGAGGTTTAGACACACATAGAGACACGACCAGCGTTACAGACACACAGGCAAAGCCATACAACACTGTCCCTCATCCAGTTCTGCGTTTCATTTAGGCCAATTTCCTTCCTTTACCGGCACGTGCAGGCTATGACACCCCCAACACGCACTCCCACAACGCCACTGTGCCCCTAGGCTGTGAGGGAAATGTTGGGGGAGGCGGCATCAAAGACGCTTGTGTCCAGGTCCACCTTGTGTCCAACTGGCTCATTATAAAAGCTGTTGTCAGCATCAGATCCTAAGACACATCAGGCCAGCATGGCTCTAGGCCTGGACATGGCCTAGCTTATCTGGTCACTTGTAACACTTGTGGCTAAACTAGCCTGTTGTCCACACTGGCCTTTATCTGGATGAAGCGCTTTCTTAAATTTCTCCACCGTAAGTGCTTTCCGGGCCTGACAGGGAAAACACCGCTCCGTGTTGAATCTATTATCCGGCGTATCAAGTGTAGCGCTGGATGGTTTGGTACACAAACAAAACTTTGCTGAGCCATCGCTCAGAACGTTTGTGACAGCAGCGCTCGCACAGGTGTCATATAAGACTCTACTGATCGTGTTTCTACTCGCAGATGGTGATTTATAGTGATCATTTGGTGGAAATGGACACATCTGTCCCCATAGGCCAAATCTGGCTGACTAGCCAAGGCATGTTTCAGTTTGCTTCTTTGGTTTTACACTGGAGCTACAAAGCTAATGCAGCTAACAAGTAGTGAAAGCTTATGTATACTGATTAGCATTGTGCAAAGCACATTGTCTAAATCGTTCCATGCTTGCCTTAAACACAGTTGAATGTTGAATAGATTTGTTTCTGGGAGCTACAGAAATGTGAAAAAGTGTGCATAGCTAAAACAACACTAGCACTCGTCTCAAAGTGGAGGCAATCACACTCATTGTCAAAAGAATGTTAGCACCCAGAAGGAAGTGTCGGATAGCAATGCTATTGGGAAGCTAGGTAAAGGGTACCAGGAATTTGGGCTAATATGGGCAATATTCATTGAGCTAC
The DNA here is from genome assembly GCA_024036415.1 of Prochilodus magdalenae. NCBI lineage: Eukaryota > Metazoa > Chordata > Actinopteri > Characiformes > Prochilodontidae > Prochilodus > Prochilodus magdalenae. The sequence continues at coordinate 22,105 of JAMWET010000379.1, forward strand.
ACATACAGAGGTAGTGTCTCTCGGTATGGGGTCGGGGGACCATGTTTGCTAACACAAGATGCCAGACGTCTTGGCATGGCGCTGTAGAGGTTCCTAAAGGTCAATGGTGCTGGAACTAACAGGATGACTCATGGAGGGCATCACCACTCGCTGAATTTCTGCAATCGTGGCTGTTGGGTTAGACAGGTACAGTGATGAGACCCATCCTTGCTTATGTCACATGCGTGGTTGAGCGTGAAACTTGAATCGTTGGCCTGCCCATCATTTTTATGTGTAAGTGTATACACTGAGAAATACACTTGGCTCTTTTTTCACAAGGGCTGCTAGCTACAATGCTAATGCTACAATGCTAATGCAAGCAAACATCAGATACCATTGGTGTTAATTAGGGTTGCCACCATTTCCTTTTAACCTGGCTTAGCTTCGGCCCTGCTTGTGCACTGCAGTCTAACTTACAGTAGTAGCATTAATTACTATGTGCCACTGCTCACATGCTACAAGCCTTGAACTAACGTAGCAGCCCATCTGTGCATTTCATCACTGCTGAAAACCTGCCTGGTCCAAACATCCACTCTGACTGATGAAGCCAAATGGTGGGTCCAGCTGTGGAGCTGCATGGTGGGTCGCCAGGCCCACCACGACTGCTCCTTTAGGCCCACCTCATCCGGCAGACGCTTCTCCAGCAGGCCTTATCCGCCCGGCTGGTGGCTCGCTACGGCCTCCCTCTGCAGGGCGACGGTGCCCAGGCCCCTGCCCCGGCCAGGTGCAGCCCAGCAGGGCGCTAATCACCTCCATTCATCTACATCAATGCCACAGCCGCAGTCTTCCCCACAGCTGTCAGGAGGACGGAGCGCGACATGATGGAAAGATGCCGGAGGTGGAGAGAGAAGGGGAGAGAGAGAAAGACGGAGAAAAGGAAATGAAAATGAAGTTGCACCATCTGTGGGGATCGGGGCGCTTGGATTTGTATTTTTTTCGCCGGCTTCCCGAACTTTTAAAACGCATTTGCAGACAGCCAGCGGCCGGTAAATAATAGATTGTCTTCACTTGCTTTTGTTTGCTCCGCGGAAGGCGTCGGTACAAGAGTGGGGCCCTGACAGCGTGTAAAACAGAGTGGGAATTGAAGCGCATTGTGTTCAGGGAGACCGTTAAACAATGCTTCCCTCAGCAGGGAAGTGGCCATATAATCACTGTTACAGAACTGTGGAAAAGTGTGTGTGTGGTGTGTGTGCTGTGTGTGTGTGTGTGTGTATGCGCACGTGTGTGTGTGTGTGGTGTGTGCGCATGCGTGTGTGTGTGTGTGGTGTGTGCGTGTGTATGCTTGTGTGTGTGTGTGCGCGTGTGTGTGTATGCATGTGTGTGTCTGTGTGTGTGTGGTGTGTGCACATGTGTGTGTGCGTGTGTATGCATGTGTGTATGCGTGTGTGTGTATGCATGTGTGTGTGTGGTGTATGTGTGTTTGCGTGTGTTTGCGTGTGTGTGCGCGTGTGCGTGTGTATGCATATGTGTGTGGTGTGTGCGTGTGTTTGTGTGTGTATGCGTGTGTGTGTGTGTGGTGTGTGCGTGTGGTGTGTGTGTGTGTGTGTGTGTGTGTGTGGGTGTGTGGTGTATGTGTATGCGTGTGTGTGGGTGTGTGGTGTGTGTGCGTGTGTGTGTGTGGTGTGTGTGTGTGTGTGTGTGTGTGTGTTTGTGGTGTGTGTGTGTGTGTGTGTGTGTGTGGTGTGTGTGTGTGTGTGTGTTTGTGGTGTGTGTGTGTGTGTGTGTGTGTGTGTGTGTGTGGGGGGTGTGTGTGGTGTGTGGTGTGTGTGTGTGTGTGTGTGTGTGTGTGTGTGTGGTGTGTGTGTGTGTGTGTGTGTGTGTGTGTGTGTGTGTGTGTGTGTGGGTGTGTGTGTGTGTGTGGGTGTGTGGTGTGTGTGGTGTGTGTACACTATGTAATAGGCACTTCATTACAGAGGAAATTAAAAATGATTCAGAGTAAGACTCAAAATGATTCAGTTCAGTTCTTTAACAGGTGAATCAAAGAATCAATTTGATTCTTTTACTAAATGATTCAGTGTAGTATTAAATGCTTCAATTGTTTAAGAAATGATTAAATGCTTCCCGAAATATCATATATCATCTTGTTTTAATTAAATTTATTAGACTGTTTAGGAAAATTATTCAACGCAATCATTTAATGCATTTCTCATATTTTCGAATCTCATATTCGATTCTTTTGTAAATGATTCAATCCACCAAGAAATTTCAAATTCTTTTTATTTGATTCTTTAAGTATTGATCAGATGCTTTAAGAAATCTTGCCTCATAAAATCTCATCCTTCATAATGACTTCATAATAAATTCTTCATATTAGGATATGATGTTTCAGTTAAGAAGTTTTAGTTTCTAGTTGTTATGACGACTGTCCTTAACACCATGTCAACGTCACCAAAGACTGCAATGGTGTGGTGCCAGACTGTCATGGAGTGACTCGGAATAGCAGCGGGTCATCTTCAGTGACGAGTCCCGCTTTTGTCTTGGTGGAGACGACCAACGACTCTGTGTGTGGAGGCACCGTGTTCAGCATCAAGATGTCAGTTTGTTGTCATGGGTCACACGTCCAGAAGGCCTGATGTCACTCCAGCTCCACCCCAGCACCATCTGCCGGAACTGTGTGACCATATTCAAGCTGGATGGGATGGATTATCACAGGACACCGTTAGGAACCTCTACAGCTCCATACCGAAACGTCTGGCATGTTGCGTTAGCAAACACGGCGGCCCGACACCATACCGAGACATTACTTCTGTATGTGTAGCTCAATAAATATTCCCCGTATCAGTCTAAATCTATCATCATCTATTGTTCCTGGTAACCTTTATCTTCCTTCCCAACACACCTGCACTCCCACACCTCCTTCTGGGTGCAGCTGTGCTTTTAATGATGCGTGTGTTTCCTAAAAAATCAGGACATTATGTCCTGGAAATATACAGAAAGCAAACAAACCCAAACACACACAGCACAAATCTGTGAATCAGTCCAGCTGACGTGCGCGCGCTGAGTCCTGCTAGGAGGCTGATGTGGAATGAGAGAATGGAGCTTTTGGTTTTTAATTCAGACAAAAGCACAATCCTGGCAGAGCCTCTGATGACCAGCTGCTTCCGACAGTCACCACAGCCTTCACAGTGGGCCTCATCCCTTCATCTCCATCTCTCACACACACACACACACACACACACACACACTCAGGCCCATCATCAGCCCTTGTTCCTCTCTCTCACTGTCACATGCATACAGTACAGTCAGAAGCTCCTCCTCTCTCTCTCACATCCATAAACCAAACAGAGCGTCTCTCTTCTCCTCTCTCTTCTTCAAGTGCTCATGAAGAGTAAAGAGTCTCCTTGAGTGCATTGCTCGAGTATATACTGAATGGCTGAAATGCTGCGCCTCAGATGGGAGCTGTCTGGGTTTTGGCACACATCCAAACTCCCCAGTCTTACCACTGATAAAGCCAAGGCAAGCCAAGGACTCAAAATTGCCTCCGCTCCGGTCCCAGCATGGGCCGGACACAGAGGGCCACTGAGCGCCCAGTCAGGGACATGGGTCAGCTTCGGTTCAATCCAGAAAAATCCGAGGATGAGCTGAAATAATGGCCTGAAAAAATGAGAAACTGCAGCAGAAATCCTGAAAGACTGGGACGCCATTTGTCAGAGCCAGTCCGCTGTAATGCACTGCCGGAATTTTGCCAAATTTTCCAAAATGTCTATGGAATTTTTGTCACAGAGATGAACATACAAATATTCAGAGCAGACTGATGTGAAGTGGTTGTTTGTAGAGGAACGTGCGATGGAGGTGGTGATAAGGAGCCCGAGGACAATGCAGATATAATGTTTCGAATTCTTTAAAAACGATTTGTGCCTCTGAGCGAATTTTGAAAAACACTTTAGGTCAAAATGAAACGATATAGTAGTCGATATACCCTACATTTCTCATTTTGAGATTGTTGAGGTTATTTTAAGATTATTTATCTTTTTTCAAAAATCTATTTTATCTATTTTATATATATATTTTTTAATCTTTTTTTGTTTGTAGAGGAATGTGTGATGGAGGTGGTGATAAGGAGCCCGAGGACAATGCAGATATAA
>JAMWET010000380.1:0-17513 GCA_024036415.1 Prochilodus magdalenae
ACGAGGATCCCGGGTTTTCTGCTATGCAATTTTAACTGAGTCACTATATCAAAGTATCCCCCAGATCAGAATCAGAAACAGGTTTATTGGCCAAGTAGTTTCAGCAGTTTGTGTCTCTCTAGTACTGACAGTGTACAATATACACAATGACTCCACATATACACCATAAATACAGACAATTACAGTATACACTCTTCATACAGATACACACTATACAAGCAATAAACCAACTACAAATAATACACAGTTTACACATAATATACACACAGTATAGAGCAGTAGTGTCGAGGTAGAGGCAGTAGTGTTGCGGTAGCGCAGTGGTGTTGGGGTATAGTTAGTAGTGTTAAGATAGAGTTAGTAGTGTTGAGGTAGAGGCAGTACTGTTGAGGTAGAAGTAGTAGTGTAGAGGTAGAGGTAGTAGTGTTGAGGTAGAGGCAGTACTGTTGAGTTAGAAGTAGTAGTGTAGAGGTAGAGGTGGCAGTGTTGAGGTAGATGCAGTAGTGTTAAGGCTGAGGTAGCAGTGTTCAGGTAGAAGAAGTAGTGTTGAGGTAGAGGCAGTAGTGTTAATGTATAGGTAGTAGTGTTGAGGTAGAGGCAGTACTGTTGAGGTAGAGGCAGTAGTGTTGAGGTAGAGTCAGTACTGTTGAGGTAGAGGGAGTAGTGTTAGGGTAGAGGCAGTAGTGTTAAGGTAGAAGTTGCAGTGTTGAGGTAGAGGCAGTAGTGTTGAGGTAGAGGCAGTAGTGTTAGGGTAGAGGCAGTAGTGTTGAGGTAGAGGCAGTAGTGTTGAGGTAGAGGCGGTAGTGTTGAGGTAGAGGCAGTAGTGTTGATGTAGAGGCAGTAGTGTTAGGGTAGAGGCAGTAGTGTTGAGGTAGAAGCAGTAGTGTTTAAGGTAGAGGCAGTAGTGCTGAGGTAGAGGCAGTAGTGTTTGAGGTCGAGGCAGTAGTGTTGAGGTTGTGGCGGAAGTGTTGAGGTAAAGGCAATAGTGTTTGAGGTTCAGGCAGTAGTGTTGAGGTAAAGGCAGTAGTGTTGAGGTAGAGGCAGTAGTGTTGAGGTAGAGGCAGTAGTGTTGAGGTAGAAGTTGCAGTGTTGAGATAGAGGCAGTAGTGTTAGGGTAGAGGCAGTAGTGTTAGGGTAGATGCAGTAGTGTTGAGGTAGAGGCAGTAGTGTTGAGGTAGAGGCAGTAGTGTTGAGGTAGAGGCAGTAGTGTTAGGGTAGAGGCAGTAGTGTTGAAGTAGAGGCAGTAGTGTTGAGGTAGAAGTTGCAGTAGTGTTAGGGTAGAGGCAGTAGTGTTAGGGTAGAGGCAGTAGTGTTGAGGTAGAGGCAGTAGTGTTGAGGTAGAGGCAGTAGTGTTAAGGTAGAGTCAGTAGTGTTGAGGTAGAGGCAGTAGTGTTAGGGTAGAGGCAGTAGTGTTAGGGTAGAGGCAGTAGTGTTGAGGCAGAAGTTGCAGTGTTGAGGTAGAGGCAGCAGTGTTGAGGTAGAGGCAGTACTGTTGAGGTAGAGGCAGCAGTGTTGAGGTAGAGGCAGTACTGTTGAGGTAGAGGCAGTAGTGTTGAGGTAGAGGCAGTAGTGTTAGGGTAGAGGCAGTAGTGTTGAGGTAGAAGTTGCAGTAGTGTTAGGGTAGAGGCAGTAGTGTTGAGGTAGAGGCAGTAGTGTTAGGGTAGAGGCAGTAGTGTTGAGGTAGAAGTTGCAGTAGTGTTAGGGTAGAGGCAGTAGTGTTGCGGTAGAGGCAGTAGTGTTGAGGTAGAGGCAGTAGTGTTGAGGTAGAGTCAGTACTGTTGAGGTAGAGGCAGTAGTGTTGAGGTAGAGGCAGTAGTGTTAAGGTAGTGTAGCAGTATTAGTGTACATGTATGGGGAAGAGACTGTGGTGTGTAATCTGACATGTGACTATGGTCCAGCAGATGACGTGACTGGTCAGCTGTTTATGAAGCTGATGGCCGGAGGAGAGAAGCGCTTCCTGTGTCCGGTTTCTTGGCGTACAGGGTCCGGTAGCGCCTTCTGGATGGGTGGAGTTGAAAGATGTAGTGTCCAGGGTGAGGCACGTCAACGGCTCTACTTCCTCAGGCGGTGGAGGCGAGCTGGGCTCGGGAGCTCGGCCCTCACCTCCTTCTACAGATGTGTGGTGGAGAGCGTCCTATGCTCCAGCATCAACGTGTGGCACGGAAGCTGCTCTGCTGCAGACAGGAAAGCTCTGCAGAGGGTGGTGAAGGCTCCGTGAATCCTAGAGACAGAGCCGTGGTGATGTTCCCTGCCCGTTTCCTGGTTCCTGATCAGTACTGGAGTCCTGGAGGGTGGGCAGTGCAGCACTAGTGATCTTTGTAGCTCTCTTTACGGTCCTTTGTCGTCTGTTCTGGTCCTGTATTGTGGCCGCTCAGAACCAGACTGTGATGGATGTGCACAGGACTGATTCGATGACTGCGGTGTAGACCTGGATCAGCAGCTTCTGTGGCAGACCCAACTTCCTCAGCAGCCCCAGACAGTACATCCTCTGCTGGGCCTTTCTGAGGATGGAGTTGATGGTAGTCTCTCATTCCAGGTCTCGGGAAACGATAGGACCCAGAAACGTGAAGGTGTCCACGGGTGACACGGGGCTGTTGGACGTTGTAAGGGGGATCAGTGTTGAAGGATGTCTCCTAAGTCTATAGTCATATCCAGTGTGTTCAGTGTGTTCAGTTCTAGATAGTTCTGACTGCACCAGAGAACCAACTGCTGGACCTCCCTCAGATAAGCAGACTCGTCACCGCCTTGGGTCAATCCGACAAGAACAGTTCTACAGGTACAGACTGTAGTCCGTCTCGTCTTCAACGGTCAGGACCCCCACAGAGCAGGTATGATGTGGGTGGTGGATCACTCTCAGCACTGCAGTGACACTGACGTGGTGCTGGTGTGAGTGGATCAATTTTTTTTTTTTTTTTTTCCCCATGGCACAGCAGTGCTGCTGGAGTGTTTAGACACTGTGTCCACTCACTGTCCACTCTATTAGACACTCCTACCTTGCTGGTCCACCTTGTAGATGGACAGTCAGAGACGATAGCTCCTCTGCTGCTGCACAGTGCAGTGTTGGTCATCCTCTAGTCCTTCATCAGTGGTCACATGACGCTACCCACAGGACACCGCCCACAGGACAATGTTGGCTGGGTAGTTTTGGTTGGTGGACGATTCTACTCCAGCAGCACTGCTGTGTATGATCCACTCGCATCACCACCCACATAATCCCTGCTCTGTGGGGGTCCTGTGGGGGTCCTGACCATTGAAGAACAGGGTAATACAGTATACAGAGAAACAGATGGACTACAGTCTGTACCTGTAGAACTACAGTGTCCTATATGGTCAGTAGAGCTGAAAGGATGGAGAAGGAGTGCAGTAACAAGGAGGTGGTTTAAATGAGTGAGGGATGAGTTCTAAAAAAGAAAAGGTCAACCAGAGGTTAACCAAAGAAGCTCAATACAGTTTCGCAAACCATGATCTCACCATCAGTTATAGGACTGACCTGAGAGATGCCCACAAAACAAGGAAACTCCTGGGAAGAGATTTTCCTAAATGATTCCGGATATTCACACAGCTGAATTATTACTGAACTGTAGTTTAGTCCATGGTCATCAGCAGCGGGAGAGTCTGCTACAGGTTTTGTCCAGCATGCATCTGGACTTTTCCCCTTTACATCCGGGTTGCTGTGTTCCCTAATTTTGTCTGAGCTCCATACTGAGCGTGATGTACAGGACAACATACAGGACATCCCTCTGGTGAAGCTGTCTGATCCAGCATCCCAATTTCACACACAGCTCAATAACTAGCAAATGAACTGACCTCAGCTGAACATCCTGTCCACCCCTCAGAACATGCTGGCAGGTTAAACCATTAGAGTTCAGATCCACCAAAAACTCATACTAACACTCTGATCAGCCTACAACAGGTCCTCCACCAGCTCCATCACTACCAGCCATGTACACCCATCAGCTCCCCGTATCCTAATGGAGACAATGAAGTGAAGGGCCAGAAGTCCTGCAGAACCAGCCAAGGAGACGCCGACAGTGTGCAGATATTTAGGGGGACTGAACTGAACTCAAAGCCCTCAACTAGTCACACCCCCAGGTTAGGTGCAGGTGAGCTCACACCAACTAGCCCCAGACATTACAAGCACATCATTAGGACTACAGTGGAGAGATGAAGCAGAGGCAGAAAATGGTCTTCAGGCTTTATTACATTCATACAAGACAGACTGTCCTCTCAAACGAGACAGCACATCTCAAACACACGGCATCAGAAAACCTTAATGCTTGACAGACGTCAGGAGAACCCCGCGAGGCAGGTCTCCGAACAGAAGGCTCATACACGGTCGGAGTGAAGCTGTAGCTCCTGTAGCTTTCTGGAGCACTGTAAGAGCTGGGTGTGGGTGAACCAGCTGCTGTTGAATATCCAGCTTGCGATGGTGGAGCCACTGGTAATGGTCCTTGTGGAGAAGGGTAGGTGCTGGGTTTAGAGAGGAGTCCACAGTAGAGGCCTGTAGCCCAGAGCCCCCCCTAATGCCTGGCCACACTCTGGACTTGGAAGGATTTGGGACTGGAAATCCCAAGGTGTGCCTGGGCCATCTCTAGCAGAGAAGGTGTATGGGACACCTACTCACTGGGCTGTTACTGGTAGCCAAAGCGTCCTGCCAGGGGTGCACTAGCCTGAGGGCACAGGGGCTGTAAGAGCTAGGTATCTGCCAGGGCTTGGGGCCTGAGGCGGATATTTGCAGGCGAGAGCAGCAGGAGATCCCATTCCTTGTGGTACCAACGCAGCATCAGGGAACTGCTGGGAGGTGGCTACAGGAGCAGTACGCCCAGGGGAAGTTTGGCCATAGGATGAAGACACAGTAGGGGTTCTCCAAGTCAATGAGGTTGGGTCCCTCTGGGACAATTGGGGGACAGACACTGAGGGACTGGGAGCATACCTGCTGGTGGTTTGGAAGGCTGGAGACGGGACACCACTCTGGGTCAAGGTTACAGGTGAAGCTGGAGCACCTTGGGTCTGAGATGCAAATGCCCAAGTGCCTGGGGCGCTCTGGCTTTGAAACACTGAGGGGTCACTTCCTAAAGTGACCTGGTCAACCCGACCACCTGGCCTCTGGAATGGGGACTGTGAAGCCTGGACTTGGGAAAGATCTACCCTATACCACTGAGCACGTCCTGAAGGGTCAGCTCCAGCTTGGGTTTGAGGGGGAGAGGCGTATGGACTTGCTAAAGCCTGTGAGGGGAGCACAGGCGTGTACGATGGCTGGCTTTGGGCATCAGGTGCCTGATACGCCACACCTGGCTGGGAGGATGCCTGAAAACCCTGGTCCGGTGAAGCAGACCAAGTATAGGAAGGAGCTACATATCTACCCTGAGTCTGAGAAACCAGATCAGACCCACCTGATGTCTGGGATGGGGACACAAACTGGGTCAGATATCCAGAGGGCGACTGAACACTCAGCCTCCCTGAAGCAGTAGGCCAGCCAGAAGACCCTGAAGGCTGAACCCCATAGCTGCCTTGGCCCACAGATGTGGTAGGGTACTGATTTGCCAAGTCCCAGGAAGCTTGGGGCATGGGCTGGCTTGACTGGGTCTGAAACACAGGGGCAGTCTGACTAGGCTGGCCAGCTGATGGAGTACCCTGTGCTGCATACCAGCCAGACTGAAAACTATAGCTGCTCTGCTGGGAGGCTGGAGCATCTCTAGCAGAACTCAGGAATGGGGACAGAGGCCTTGAGGCTGGGGTTTGGAAGCCAGGGACATACTGGGCTGGGAGGTTTTGAGGTAAGGCAGTTTGAACACTTGGTCTCACAGAGGCAGACAGAGCTGGAGAGCCTGAGGGATCACCTCCAAAGCTACCTTGCTGCAAGGCAAGAGACCCACTCGCTAAACTCTGGGAAGCTGACACAGGCCTACTAAACTGAGTCTGAAGTCCAGGGACAACTGGGTTGGTCAGGTCCTGAGGGCTCAGAGGCACACGGACAGAGGGGCTCAGGGTCCTAAACGCAGGAGAAGTAGAAGGCCTCATGGATTGAGCCATGTAGGCATCCTGAAGCTGGGGAGATGGAGCATATTGTCCACTGACAGGCTGACCTCCAAAAACCTGAGCACTCCCTACAGCCCCTCTAGCAGGAGAACCCAATGACTGAGTAGAAACAGGACCACCCACAGCACTCTGGACATCAGCACCGAGAGCATCACCACCAGCAGGAACACCCCAACCGGTTTGGCTCAAACCAACAAGCCTTGTGTTCAGGTTACTTGGGGATCCAGTGTCTGTGGCTCCAACATCAAAAGGCTGGACTCCATCTGCACCAACGCTGGAGTCTTGTTGGACCACAGAAAGTGGGGGCTGCTCTCCAGACGCCTTCATACCAAACATCTGCCAGTACTGAGCAGGTCTTCCATCCCACACTAAGAGGAAGAAGCACAGCGAGATCAGAATGACTCCAAGGAGACCCTTTCACACCTCTCTCCCCTTTCTCTCTCTCTTACCTCCAACTCCACTGGCTCTTCCCCAGAGAAGCAGCACCGCTAAGAGTAGGTACAGCCTGCAGAGCAACAAGAGACCCCTCACTGCACACACTGCATCACACACCATAGAGAACGACCAGGGGAATAACACAGAGCAAGACATTACCTTTTCCTCCACCACTCCATGTTCCACAATCTGAGTCAGGCCAGGACAGGCAATCACCAAACACACTGCTCCAACAGACTGAAAGCACAAACCCAAACACACAGAGACTCAGACCCTGAGTGGGTTCTTTTCAAGGCACTCAAGCAGCCGACTGAACACGTCACATGGTTACACCAAACTGTGTTCAGCTGTGACTGATTAGCTGTAGCGAGTGCAGGACTACAAGCTGGATGTGTAGCAGATCCTGTAGGGGGCAGTGTTGCACCCAGTCGTTGTTTGACAGCCACAATAAAACCCCAGAAGTAAAAGAACCAGATTCATTTAAGCACAGTCCCAAAGGGTGCCCTAAGCCCTTCAGGACATCGAACTCTTTCACTGTAGACACTGCGGGTCTTTTGTACCTGCCTCGTTTGAATTGTGAATCAGGCCGCTGTTTGGACCAAAGGATGAATTTTTGGTCTGCTGTGATTGGCTGGTTTAAAGTGAGATGCTTCAATGATCACACAGAAGCAACAAGTCCAAATAGGCTAGGAACAAACGTGCCTCTGTGTAAATCAGATCTGTCCTCATACTATTTAGCTAGTTATGCTAATGCTGGTTACTTGGAGCTAACGCTAGCAGCTAACGTTACCTAAACTAGCTACTGGCCTTTAATCTGGACATCTGCACACACTAGATTAAAGTTGTTCCTCCATATGAACCTGGTATATTCAGTGGTGTAAACGTTAGTAAGCCCAGACCGGATTGCAGACCGGAACCACAGTTCCTAAGGTTCACGATATGTCGGCTCTGACCTCAGTATGTAAAGGTGTGGCCTCTTTACATGTTGTACATCAGGCTTCATTACAGAAATCCGGCACATAGGTATGGTGGGCCTAGATTGGCCTGACTGTCAGGTTGGTGGGCCTACATTGGCCTGACATTGGTTGGTGGTCCTATGTTGATCTAAGTTAGGTTGACAGGTTGGTGGGCCTATGGTGGAATGACATTGGTTAACAGGCTGGTGGGCCTATAGTGGAATGACATTGGCTGGCAGGTTAGTGGGCGTGTTTCGGACTGACTTTGGATGGCAGGTTGGTGGGCCTATGTTGGTCTAACATTGGTTGACAGGCTGGTGGGCCTGTGTTGGTCTAACATTGGTTGACAGGCTGGTGGGCCTGTGTTGGTCTAACATTGGTTGACAGGCTGGTGGGCCTATGTTGGTCTAACATTGGTTGACAGGCTGGTGGGCCTATGTTGGTCTAACATTGGTTGACAGGCTGGTGGGCCAATGGTGGAATGACATTGGCTGGCAGGTTGGTGGGCGTGTTTCGGACTGACTTTGGATGGCAGGTTGGTGGGCCTATGTTGGTCTGAGATTAGCTGGCAGGTTGGTGGGCCTATGATGAAATGACATTAGCTGGCAGGTTGGTGGGCCTATGTTGGTCTGAGATTAGCTGGCAGGTTGGTGGGCCTATGGTGGTTGCCTTTGGCTGGAAACCAATCTGATGTCCTGTTATCGCTGTTTCTCTGGGCTGGAATGTGAGCTGGTAAATTTCGGGGGTGTAGATGATAATTAGTAAACCCGTTGCGTAACTGTCCCGTTTTACTGTCTGAGGTTCTGGGTATGTCAGTTCCACGTACCGAACCCGCCTTATTCCACTAGAACAGTGTGGCACTTTAAATGCAGTACGCCAGGCTTCTTTACATCAGTTCGGCACGCTGGCATCTGTAGTTCCACAGGCATCCATAAAACATCATGTGACCTTTAAGGAATGTAAAATCTTACTTTCAAAGGATGAATATTCATCTGACATTATTTTCTGAAAACGTTGCTATAGTTACCGTCCACTGGGAAGAGCTGCTGAAAACGGGAGGCCAAAAGATTGATGACATGCAAAAGCTCGGCATCCCACTCTGAGAGAGAGAGAGAGAGAGAGAGAGAGAGAGAGAGAGAAATGTTAGGACAAGTGAACGTGATTGAAAAAACCCCATGTACAGCTGTTGAGCTCTGTTGGCATGAGCACATAAAGCGTGATTGGTATTCATGTCCCGCGCTTTCATCACATTCTTCCCACCGTTAAAGTGTTTCAGAGCACCCTGCTTCACACTGCGCCGCTGTTCAATAGCGCACCTGGATGGCGCTCGTGTGAGGTACAGTGCTGTGGAAGTATCTACCGCTGTGTTCTCTTACATCAGCGACGTATGTGACACCCACAGCCCCTACTGTGTTCCTTCATTTCCCCTCATAACAATACGACTATGACAGCAGTCATATGTTCATGGGAGCTTACAGACACCACTCGTTCAATAACAGCATTACTTCAAAGTAAAAGTCCCGTAAATCTTATAAAAGTCTGGGATCTTACTGAGACCCCTTTCATGAATTCCTTTCCTGTAATTCTACATTATTGGGTTTATCAAAAAGGAAATGATTCGGTGCTTTGGGAAATCTCAAATTCCAACTTGGCTTAACAACATTGTTTACATGGATTTGCAGCCACCCTGAAACTTACTGACAGGTTTGGTGGGTCTGCGATGGTCTGACATTGGCTGACAGGTTAACGGACCTATGTTGCTCTGACATTGGTTGGCAAGTTGGTGGGCCTACGCTAGCCTGACATTTGGTAGCAGGTAGGTGGACCTTTATTGACCTCACACTGGCTGACAAGTTGGTGAGCCTATGTTTGTCTGACATTGGCTGGCAAGTTGGAGGGCCTACATTGGCCTCACACTGGCTAACAAGTTGGAGGGCCTACATTGGCCTCACACTGGCTAACAAGTTAGAGGGCCTACATTGGCCTCACACTGGCTAACAAGTTGGAGGGCCTACATTGGCCTCACACTGGCTAACAAGTTGGAGGGCCTACATTGGCCTCACACTGGCTAACAAGTTAATGGGCCTACACTGGCCTCACACTGGCTAACAAGTTAATGGGCCTACATTGGCCTCACACTGGCTAACAAGTTAATGGGCCTACATTGGCCTCACACTGGCTAACAAGTTAATGGGGCTACATTGGCCTCACACTGGCTAACAAGTTGGTGGGCCTACATTGGCCTCACACTGGCTAACAAGTTAATGGGCCTACACTGGCCTCACACTGGCTAACAAGTTGGTGGGCCTACATTGGCCTCACACTGGCTAACAAGTTGGTGGGCCTACATTGGCCTCACACTGGCTAACAAGTTGGTGGGCCTACATTGGCCTCACACTGGCTAACAAGTTGGAGGGCCTACATTGGCCTCACACTGGCTAACAAGTTGGAGGGCCTACATTGGCCTCACACTGGCTAACAAGTTAATGGGCCTACACTGGCCTCACACTGGCTAACAAGTTGGAGGGCTTATACTGGCCTCACACTGGCTAACAAGTTAATGGGCCTACATTGGCCTCACACTGGCTAACAAGTTAATGGGCCTACATTGGCCTCACACTGGCTAACAAGTTGGAGGGCCTACATTGGCCTCACACTGGCTAACAAGTTAATGGGCCTACATTGGCCTCACACTGGCTAACAAGTTAATGGGCCTACATTGGCCTCACACTGGCTAACAAGTTGGAGGGCTTATACTGGCCTCACACTGGCTAACAAGTTAATGGGCCTAAGCTGGCCTCACACTGGCTAACAAGTTGGAGGGCTTATACTGGCCTCACACTGGCTAACAAGTTGGAGGGCCTACATTGGCCTCACACTGGCTAACAAGTTAATGGGCCTACATTGGCCTCACACTGGCTAACAAGTTGGAGGGCCTACATTGGCCTCACACTGGCTAACAAGTTAATGGGCCTACATTGGCCTCACACTGGCTAACAAGTTAAGGGGCCTAAGCTGGCCTGACATTTGGTAGCAGGTTGATGGACCTTTATTGGTCTGTAATTGCCTGGCAAGCTGGTTGGTATACACTGGTCTGGCACTAGCTGACAGGTCAGTGGGCCTATATTGGTCTGACATTGGCTAGCAGGTTGGTGGACCTATATTGGTATAAAAGCAACCGCAGTGTCCCATTATGACCGCAGTGAAGCTGTTGTGTCCCCCCCTACACCAGTAGGGTCATTATGGTGGACACTGCGTCGTTAACAACACTCCTACTGTTACTCAAGAAAGAAAATCAGCTTAAAAGTAATACCCATAAATATGACTTATGAGTTAAGAGCAGGGCTACCGGAAGTAGTACTGCTCATGAGCTTAACTGGAACACCAGGACATTACTGAAGCTCACTGCTGAACAAAAAGGAAGATGTACTGACTGCTGATGTACCCCCTGGAAATGGGAGCTTGAATCAGACTCAGCACCCACCAGCTTATGAAAAAAGCCAGTACGGTATAAAAAGTCACAGTACGAGTAAAATGTAGACGTGCCAATACTGTGTACCAGCCGACGGACAAGATGTAGAGACCACCAGGTCCCTAATCCACTCAAACTAAGCATCTGTAAAGACACAAAGGTGGCACAGTGGGTAGTGCTCTGGATTCAGTTGATCTGGACACTGTTTTTTTGATGATGAGTGTCTGTTTTATAAGTATTGCAAACGTCCAAATACTTTCTGGGTACATTGCATGGGCACAACATCAACTACAAGAACAAGAAGAATCTGGATTTGATTCCTGGCCCAGGCCCTGTTGGTTTAGGAGCGCAAAAGGATTTGCCCATCATTTGCAACACTGCCCCCTACAGGATCTGCTACACATCCCGTTTGTAGTCCTGCACTCGCCACAGCTAATCAGTCACAGCTGAACACAGTTTGGTGTAACCATGTGACGTGTTCAGGCGGCTGCTTGAGTGCCTTGAAAAGAACCCACTCAGGGTCTGAGTCTCTGTGTGTTTGGGTTTGTGCTTTCAGTCTGTTGGAGCAGTGTGTTTGGTGATTGCCTGTCCTGGCCTGACTCAGATTGTGGAACATGGAGTGGTGGAGGAAAAGGTAATGTCTTGCTCTGTGTTATTCCCATGGTTGTTCTCTATGGTTTGTGATGCAGTGTGTGCAGTGAGGGGTCTCTTGTTGCTCTGCAGGCTGTACCTGCTCTTGGTGGTGCTGCTTCTCTGGGGAAGAGCCAGTGGAGTTGGAGGTAAGAGGGAGAGAAAGGGGAGAGAGGTGTGAAAGGGTCTCCTTGGAGTCATTCTGATCTCACTGTGCTTCTTCCTCTTAGTGTGGGATGGAAGACCTGCTCAGTACTGGCAGACGTTTGGTATGAAGGTGTCTGGAGAGCAGCCCCTACTTTCTGTGGTCCAACAAGACTCCAGTGTTGGTGCAGATGGAGTCCAGCCTTTTGATGTTGGAGCCACAGACACCGGATCCCCAAGTAACCTGAACACAAGGCTTGTTGGTTTGAGCCAAACTGGTTGGGGTGTTCCTGCTGGTGGTGATGCTCTCGGTGCTGGTGTCCAGAGTGCTGCAGGTGGTCCTGTTTCTACTCAGTCACTGGGTTCTCCTGCTAGAGGGGCTGTAGGGAGCGCTCAGGTTTTTGGAGGTCAGCCTGCCACTGGACAATATGCCCCATCTCCCCAGCTTCAGGATGCCTACATGGCTCAATCCACAAGGCCTTCTACTTCTCCTGCGTTTAGGACCCTGAGCCCCTCTGTCCGTGTGCCTCAGGACCTGACCAACACAGTTGTCCCTGGACTTCCTACTCAGTTTAGTAGGCCTGTGTCAGCTTCCCAGAGTTTAGCGAGTGGGTCTCTTGCCTTGCAGCAAGGAAGCTTTGGAGGTGACCCCTCAGGGTCTCCAGCTCTGTCTGCCTCTGTGAGACCAAGTGTTCAAACCGCCTCACCTCAAAGCCTCCTGGCCCAGTATGTCCCTGGCTTTCAAACCCCAGCTTCAGGGCCTCTGTCCCCTTTCCCAAGCTTGGCTAGAGATGCTCCATCCTCCCAGCAGAGCAGCTATAGATTTCAGTCTGGCTGGTATGCAGCACAGGGTACTCCATCAGCTGGCGAGCCTAGTCAGACTGCCCCTGTGTTTCAGACCCAGTCAAGCCAGCCCATGCCCCAAGCTTCCAGGGACTTGGCAAATCAGTACCCTACCACATCTGTGGGCCAAGGCAGCTATGGAGTTCAGCCTTCAGGGTCTTCTGGCTGGCCTACTGCTTCAGGGAGGCTGAGTGTTCAATCGCCCTCTGGATATCTGACCCAGTTTGTGTCCCCATCCCAGACAACAAGTGGGTCTGATCTGGTTTCTCAGACTCAGGGCAGATATGTGGCGCCTTCCTATACTTGGTCTGCTTCACAGGACCAGGGTTTTCAGGCATCTTCCCAGCCAGGTGTGGTGTACCAGGTGCCTGATCCCCAAAGCCAGCCATCGTACACACCTGTGCTCCCCTCACAGGCTTTAGCAAGCCCATACGCCTCTCCCCCTCAAACCCAAGCTGGTGCTGACCCTTCAGGACGTGCTCAGTGGTATAGGGTAGATCTTCGCCAAGTCCAGGCTTCACAGTCCCCATTCCAGAGGCCAGGGGGTCAGTCTGACCAGGTAGCTTCAGGAAGTGACCCCTCAGTGTTTCAAAGCCAGAGCGCCCCAGGCACTTGGGGATTTGCATCTCAGACCCAAGGTGCTCCAGCTTCACCTGTAACCTTGTCCCAGAGTGGTGTCCAGTCTACAGCCTTCCAAACCACCAGCAGGTATGCTGCCAGTCCCTCAGTGTCTGTCCCCCAGTTGTCCCAGAGGGACCCAACCTCACTGACTTGGAGAACCCCTACTGTGTCTTCATCCTATGGCCAGACTTCCCCTGGGCGTACTGCTCCTGTAGCCACGAGCCAGCAGTTCCCTGATGCTGCGTTGGTACCACAAGGTATGGGGTCTCCTGCTGCTCTGCAGCCTCAGGCTTCAAGCCCCTGGCAGACACCTAGCTCCTACAGCCCTGTGCCTCAGGTTAGTGCACCCCAGGCAGGACGCTTTGGCCAGTACAGCCCAGTGAGTAGTGTCCCATACACCTTCTCTGCTGGAGATGGCCCAGGCACCTTGGGATTTCCAGTCCAATCCTTCCCAGTCCAGAATGGCCAGGCATTAGGGGGGTCTGGGCTACAGGCCTCTACTGTGGACTCCTTTCTAACCCAGCCTACTTCTCCACAAGGACCATCCAGTGGCTCCACAGCTGCTGCTTCACCCAGCTCTTACAGTGCTCCAGAAAGCTACAGGAGCTACAGCTTCACTCCGACCGTGTATGAGCCTTCTGTTCGGAGACCTGCCTCGCGGGGTTCTCCTGACGTCTCAGTCAAGCATTAAGGTTTTCTGATGCCGTGTGTGAGATGTGCTGTCTCGTTTGAGAGGACAGTCTGTCTTGTATGAATGTAATAAAGCCTGAAGACCATTTTCTGCCTCTGCTTCATCTCTCCACTGTAGTCCTAATGATGTGCTCGTAATGTCTGGGGCTAGTTGGTGTGAGCTCACCTGCAGCTAACCTGGGGTTTTGCTTGTGTCCCGTCTCGCACTGGTAACACAAGCCTGTGATCATTCTTGGTGGTGAAGTGTGACTAGTTGAGGGATTTCAGTTTGGTTCCCCCTAAATATCTGAACTGTCTCAGTCTTCTTGGCTGATTCTACAGGACTTCTGGTTTTTGGTGGATCTAAAATCTAATGCTTTGTTCTGAGTGGTGGACACGATGTCCAGCTGAGGTCAGTGAACATTACTGTGCTTATTGCCATTGAGTGAGTGCCAAACTGAGATGCTGGATTGGCCAGCTTCACTGGTGTGATGTTCAGTATGTTGTGGTCAGACAGGGATGTTACTAGAGTTGGTCAAGGTGTGGTCACCAACACCCGGGATGAAGCTCAAACATGCCAGGCAGAAAAAGGGACCATGAGGTGCAGCAACAAAGGGGGTAAAGTGGGAAAAGTCCAAATACATGCTGTACAAGAGAACCTGTGGAGGACTCTCCAGCTGCTAATGGCCGTGGACTAAACTACAGTTCAATATGTTTACTGAACTCCATGAATATACAAAATCACTTTGGCAGTTGTCTTGCCATATTTTATCTCAGCTCAATCTAATATCTGATATAGTGAGATGTATCATGGTTTCTTGTATTTAGCTTCTTTGGTGTAGCTCTCGTTTCATTTATTGAACTTATCCCTCACTCATGTGACCATATTTGATACTTTCCCTCAGTCCGACTGTTCCTCAGCCCTCAAATATAATTTCCATGTGTCCACCGGAGTCATCATGAACAGAGTTTGGACTGGTAAGAATTAGAGTTGTAGATTTCTTACCCCAAACACCTTGTTTTTAAAATTCTCAGTGGGGAGGGTCTACTGAAGAGATGGTTAAAGCTTATTATGGCATAGGTGCATTATAACTTTATGATTCTTAGAGATCTTATTTAATTGGGTGACCGCCGTGTCAGTTCTATGATGTCGACTTTCCTAGCTAGTCAACATGTAGTACAGTATGTCGCATGTCTGTACATATAACTAAGATTAAGAACTCAGTTAATTACTAGCCATGAACTACATTTCTTGATCTGATGCCCCACATTATAGAGCTCAGTAAATTACTGCTTACCATGAAGCCGATGGCCCCAAGTCACAACGTACAAGTCCAAGTCTACGCCCCGAGTCCTTTGACGTACGAGATCACAAGTCAAGTCAACGATCTATAGGCCTATGAGGCCCAATCAAGTCACATGACATTTAGGCTAGGTGTCCAAGTCGAGTCCACTAGTCTATAGGCTATATTTCAAGTCAAGTGACGTGTTCTTATAGGCTAGAGTCCGCACAAGTCACCGTCACCAATCCTATAAGGTTAGCGTCCAAGTCAGTCAACTAGTCCAATAGTGTTAGAGTCCAGCGGTCAAGACCACATGTCTTTAGGCTAGGAGAGTCCAAGTCAAGCCACGAGTCTTATGGGCTAGAGTCCAAGTCAAGTCAACGAGTTCTTCAGGCTAGAGTCCTCCAAGTCAAGTTCATGAGTGCTATAGGCTAGAGTCCAAGTCAAGTTCACGAGTCTAAAAGCTAGAGTCCAAGTCAAGTCACGAGTCTATCTGGTTTAGAGTCCAAGTCAATTCCAACGAGTCTATAGGCTAGACGTCGCAAGTCAAGTCCGCAGCCTATTGGGCTAGGGTCCAAGTCAAGTCATGAGTTCTATGGGCTAGAGTCCTGAACGTCAATATCAAATAGTCTTTAGGCTAGAGTACCAAGTCAAGTCTCGACGCAGGCTACATCAGGCCTAGAGTACCAACGAGTCCTAATAGTTCTGATTGCCTATAGGCTAGAGTCCAAGTCCAAGTCACAGAGTCTAGATAGGACGCTAGAGTGCCAAAGTCAAGTCACATGAGTCATAGAGGCTAGAGTTCCAAGGTCAACGTCACGAAGTCTATAGGGCAAGAGTCCAAGTCAAGTCACGTGTCCTATTAGGCTAGAGTCCCAAGTCTAGGTCACGAGTTCTAAATGGGCTAGGAGTCCGACATCCAAGTCACAGAGTCTATACGCTAAAGTGTCCAAGTCCCAAGTCACAAGTCTAGTATAGGCTAGAGTTCAAGTTCCAAGTCAGCATAGTACTATAGGGCTCGAGTTCAAGTCAGTCCTACGAGTCCTATAGGCTTAGAAGTGTCCCAGTCAAGTCACCAGTCTATAACCGTTAGCGTCCAAGTCAAGTTCACGAGTCAATAAGGTTAGCGTCCAGGTCACTCAAGTCAGGGATGCATTTGCTACGTCCAAGTCCAAGCCACGAGTCCTAGGGCTTTAGAGGTCCAAGTCAATCCGACATAGTCTTTCAGGGCCTTAGAAGTCCCAAGTCCAAGTCATGAGTCGAGTAGGCTAGAGATCCAAGTCAATGTCACGAGTCTAGTAGGTTAGAGCTCCAAGTCAAGTCATTCGAGTCTATAGGTCTAGAGTCCTAAGGTCATTCACTTAGGTCGAAGTCACGGGCTAGAGTCCAAGATCAAGTCACGAAGCCTATTGAGCTAGGCGAGTCCAAGTCCAGTCACGGGGAGTCTCTATGGGCTTAGAGCTCCAAGTCAAGTCACGATGCCTTTAGCGCTACAGAGGCCAAGTCAGTCACGAGTCTTAGGCACTGAGGTGGGGGGGCTCAAGTATACTAGTCCCTATGTGGCCTGAGGTCCAGTCAAGTCACGGTCTATACTACTGCTAGAGTCCACCTTCAAGCCACTGAGTCTATAGTGCTAGAGTCCGGGGGGGAAGTTCAAGTCTCATGAGTCGTATAAGTGGCCAGAGCTCAAGTCCAAGCTCACGTGTCCTATAGGCTAAGAGTCTCAAGTCAAGTCGCACGAGTTCTATTTGGGGGGGGGAGGCTAGAGGTCGGGGGACATTGTCAAGTCACGAGTGTATAGCTGAGGGGTAGGTGTCCAAGTCAGGGGGGGGGTCACAAGTCCTATAGGCTAGAGTTCGAAGTCAAGTCACGAGTCTATAGGCTAGGTTCGTTCAAGTCATGACAGTCCTACTAGGGCTAGAGTCTAGTCAATCAATTCACCTCTATAGGTTAAGCGTCCAAGTCAGTCAAGTCACGAGTCAATAGTAGCGTCCAGGAACAGAGGTCAAGTCCACATGTCTTTAGGTCTAGAGTCTCCAAGTCCAAGCCAGCGAGTCTATGTGGCTAGAGTCCCAAGTCAAGTCACATGTCCTTCAGGCTCAGAGTCGCAAAGTCAAAGTCTTGAGTCCTATAATGGCTAGAGGTCCAAGTCAAGTCACGAGTTCTAATAAGCTAGAGTCCCAAGATCGAGTCACGAGTCTTTAGGCTAGAGTCCAAGTCAAGTCACGAGTCTATAGGCTAGAGTCCAAGTCAAGTCACGAGTCCATAAGCTAGAGTCCAAGTCAAGTCACGAGTCTATAGGCTAGAGTCCAAGTCAAGTCTTAAGTCAATAAACACAAAGCATATATAGTAACTGTAGCATAAAGTGTAGATTTAAAAACACAACTGAATTAAAAAAAAAAAATTTGTTGTTGTTTAAATGCT
>JAMWET010000381.1:5000-22500 GCA_024036415.1 Prochilodus magdalenae
CACTGGTTCGACCACGACCCCTGGAGAACACCACTGGTTACACCACGACCCCTGGAGAACACCACTGGTTCAACCCCGACCCCTGGAGAACACCACTGGTTCGACCACGACCATGACCCCTGGAGAACACCGCCACGTGTGTTCAGGTCTGCTACTCCTCTGGCTGCCTGGTTTGACCCTCTGAGCTTGTTTTGGCTCAGGAGGTAACTACACCCTTAAGCCAGTGATGTAGTTCTACTTCAGTCCTATCATTCCCGAATGACTCAGCGGGCACTACAGTTACAGACGATGCCTATCTGAAGGTCCTACTGGCGTGGGTGTTTCCAGCGCTCCTTCTGGCACATGTGCATGTGACCCATGGGTTCAGGTTCAACCTCTTGTGCCTAAGAGGTCTTTTGTAGCGCCCCTCCTTCCTGGCACAAGGAAAGGGAATGGGCGCAAGGTCAAGCAGCCTGAACCTCTTGGAGATCTCCAAGAATCTCCATCAAGGAGCTTTCTCGTTCTCTCGCTCCCGCCTCTCTCGCTCCCGCCTCCGGTTTGTTTCCTCTATCTTGTAACTCAATCTCTTTAGTGCTGAGCTTTATTTGACAAGCACCAGGACTCTCCAAGCTTGTTACCGAACAAAACAAGTCATATTCGTAGCAGCGTCTTCAGCACGGTAGCAATCTCGTACACCTTCAACCGAAGGTAAAAAAAACCCAAAGCTTTCGGTAAACAAAAGGCATCAAACGAGAAACTCCAATTCCCTCTTTATAACTTTCCTCCTCAGTTGTTCCCCGCTTGATTCCACCAGACTCCCAACAACAACACACCAGGGCAAGGTCGGCTTTGGAAGGGGGGCAACCAATAACCCCAAAGCCCTCCGTGTGAACGGGAACAGAATGAGTAATCCACGGTGAAGCACTCCATTCACCAAATCCCACTTGCTTAAGGCCACTTAACCCTTTGAAGGAACAATGGACAAAGGTACTGGGAGCTCCCACCAGGCCGGGTTCCTCTCTTTTAAGCTCCTGGTGGTCTCCAGCTTCAGCGGACCACAGGGAGGAAACTCCCCATTAAGCTTGTGGTCCCTCACAGTCTTCAGCGGACCACAGGGAGGAAACTCCCCATTAAGCTTGTGGTCCCTCATGGGAGTCTCAGACAGAGATCGGACTGATAGGGCTCGGTGTTTGAGCTGGACGGACTGTGCCAGGGGTCTGTTGTCCATTTAATCACTGCTGGGAATTGGCCCAGGACCTCCAATGACCCCAGACCTGTAGTAGGTTCGGTTCTCTGGCATGTTCTGGACATGTCCAGAAGCCCTGGTGTCCCTCCACCTCCACCCCTACCACACCATCTGCAGGAACTGTGTGAGAATGTTCAAGCTGCATGGGATGGATTATCACAGGACTCCATTAGGAACCTCTACAGCTCCATACCGAGACGTCTGGCGTGTTGGGTTAGCGAACACGGCGGCCCGACGCCATACTGAGAGACAGACTTCTGTATGTGTAGCTCAATAAATATTGATCATATCAGTCTAAATTTATCATTAGTTATGGTGAATAAAAAAGAGCTCTACCAAATGGTTGAGAAGAACAATAAGGGTTAACAGAATTCATTAAATGGTGTTTCTGTAACTTGGATGCTTTAGCTTCATTCCGAATAGAGAAGACGTCTCTCAACAATACTGTTTTTCCTATTTCCACCATCGTCTAGATTATAGTCTCGGACCGGGAGGAAATGTAGTCTGTTCTTGGCGGGGGGATCCCTCCCGCCCCCCACCTTCACCTCAGATTACCGGGTTAACTGGGCTTTTTGTTCCCCTGAACAGTGTGAAGCACTACATTAGCCTGTCCATGTTCACCTACACAATGCAGGTTTCCAGTGAAGAGGAGTTTACCACGAAGTCTCTTCACCTCCACGGGGACCACCATCAGAAGGAGCACGGCGGGGTCAACAGGCTTTACAATAGCTGCCAACTTGTCATGTGTAAAGAGAGGCCCCTATCCCGTGACCTTTGACCACAGAGGGCCCTTGCACCTGCGAACCTGATTGAGCAGGAGCCTTCAGTGGTGCTCGGAGAAGCTGGGAAGCCTGCGTTTTCCTTCAATGGCTTTCCTAGTTCCTGATGAATTGACCAGGTCCAACTGGGAACCAGCTCACTGGGGCTCCTTCGAGAGGCCCCTGTGCTCCCGAGCCATTGAAAGCCATTCCCAGCTCTATGGACGTGCACTACCGGGACGGGTGTGCCTGAATGTACTTTTTGAAAGCTTGGCCAATATTCCAATCCCAGATCTTCCCAGCTGTTTTCCATAAAGGTCCAGAATTCAAGATGGCTTACCCAAAAGGTGAACTGGTGAACTGGTGAACTGGTGAAGTATGAACTGCTAGGGGTAACACTGTCTATGACTCTTAATGCATTATTAGTGTGTTCATAAAGATCTATAAAGTCTTCTTAGGACCTGACTCTTAGGAAGTGTTACTCCGCTAGGTTATTAGCTCTCCCTGTTAGCTACATTAGCCTTGTAACTCCAGCTCAGGTACTTGTTTGTTTGCTGTGTAGGTGTTTCTACTTTTACTACCCATAAATTAACACATTAGGTTTAAAAAAATCATAAAAATGATACATTATTAACTAGCATATTGCTTTAGTGATGCTCAAGCATCTTCCTAGATCGAGCCTTCATGCCGTCCGTTGTTCCAGCCTGTGTCTTGGCTTCGGCACACTGTTGTTATTGGTTCAAATACAGCTTGTTGAAAACCATCGATGGTTTTTCTAATAAAAGGCATTTTCAACCACAACAATCGGCTCGAAATTGGTGGCCAAATCAACAACACAAAGTAAAGTTGTGTAAGGTAGCTAGCTGGTGGCTAACATGCTAAAAATCAATTACAGCCCATGGGAGGAACGAGGGATGAATAGAGGAGTAAATAGGGGAGTGAGGGTCAATATGTCTGTGGATTAGAGTTTAGGGATCTGTCCTAAGTGAGGACAGGCGGTTTGGTGGCTATAGGGTTTGAATGGGGTTGAAAATGAATGGAGGTCTATGGGAGGAATGAGGGATTGGGGGGTCAGACCAACACTACATTTGTACTTGGGGGTCTACCCTAATGGTGTCTGTCGGTCGAGTAGAAGTACAGTAGATGGGCGTGTACATTTCCATACCATTCATTCTCAATGGGGAAGCAATTGGAATTTAATGACGCTTTTCAGAAAACCATACAAACAGCTGTGTACAAGCCCAGCATTCCCAGTCAGACCGAAGATTCCGGAGTTGGAACTGTGTTGATATCTTGAAAACTGCAGGAGTAGGCCATATAAATCAGCTCACAGTAGTGCAGACTGGAACCAGGGAGCCTGAACAGGGTGGCTCTGCATGTTGGGTGGCTTCCAGTTTCCAGTTTTAATCTTCGTCCCGCGCTCATGTGATATTCATGTTCTGGCTGAACTGCTGGATGTAATAACTGCACACTGATTTTTCCTACTGTGTCCGTACAGCTAGTAGAACGTGCCCTGCTGTTTGAAGAGCCGGGGATCTGACTGGCCAACCCGTAGGGGGTAAAGTACCTGGGTGATTTCCCCATATAACCCCAGATAGTCCCCATCAAGATCTGATACAGAAACCACCTTCTAGTTCAGACCAGAAAGAGCAGCATTGGCTACTGAAGCAGGACCATCAACACAACCAGCGTCACCCAACAGGAAGAGGCTTGATTTCATTCGCCTCAGGTGGGACCATCATAGAAAGCGCATCAGTCCTCTCGTCTCGGATTTGAGGGTATAGGAACGCCGCCAGGAGCTCCATAACAGCGGCGAGCTTTGCCAAAAGCGGGGGTGGTGGTGTTGTTGCCTTACTGAGAGGTTGATTCAAACGGGATTACTGCTCCTGGAATTGCAGAACCTTCGCAGAACCTCATTGACGGAGATCCAATACGTCTTTCAGCGTCCATCCATCCAAGAATTACTAGCCTGTTACACCTGTGAGCCTACTGTCACCTCAAAACAAGAAGCTCCGGGGTTCGATTCCCACCTGGAGCATCCGGGGTCCTGGGTGGAGTCGGCATGTTCTCCATGTGTCTGTGTGGGTTACGTCCTCCTCCTCTGGGTGCTCTGGTTTCCTCCACCAGGTCAAGGACATGCTGTCTGGCGAACTGGAGATGTCCTCCTAGGTGTGACTGTCTATCCTGGGATTGGGGGCCTGTGCAGGGTGCTTCCTGCCCTCCACCCAGTGAGCTCTGGGATAGACTCCAGTGAGGGATAAAGGTCTTTTCAAAATGCAAGGAAGATGCTAACTGCTAAACCTGTTACGCCAACTTCGGATGGGCGTGGCATCGCTGGAGTTCAATCTTCCCATTTCCTGATGCCTGGGAACACTTGCCCCATGGGAAGACCTAGCGCTGTCCAATGCAGCTTTCCTTTGGTGGCACCATTGCAGCTCATTTACAGATCGGACCGGTGTGATGATACTTTGGCGCTCTCCAGTAAACCGCACTCCGCTGGCACCTCAAACCCGTTCCTCATCCATATGAGCTGTAGAGCTCCCCGCGGCGAGGGAGCTCCGCTGCTAAGACAACGTCGTCTTGTTATTACTCCAGACTGAAATGGGCTAATAATCATAATTGCAATCTGTTTAATTGGAAACGGCTGTGAGGGAAATTACCTATATTGTTATTTCAGAGCACCTTGCTGAGGTGCTAATGAACCAGATAGGTGCTAATTGCGAGTTGGGCCGCTTGAATGCCGATGGGCCAGTGATCGTTTCGCGGTGTAATTGCTAATAGGTCATGACCCTCATTGAAACAATAACATGAAGAGCAAGTTGGGCTGGAAACGGGAATGTTGGGATGGAGGATTGGTGCCTACTGACTGGTGGTCCCAAAGTGGAAGCAGCAGATTTGCTGGAGGAGGTCGTTCTGGGCATTTGGCGCATCATCTTAAGGCTTCATTAGCATTTGTCTTGACTCATCACTCTGGTCAAGGGAAGTCCTAGTGACAGATTCCCAGAATTGTGGGCCGGATAGAGCGACGTGGATAAAACTGAGCTGTAGTGTTTATTACGGAAGCTTGTCGGCATAAATCAAGAGCGTACCACAGTTTGGAACGCCAAGAGGAGAGAGCAGCAAAACCAATATACAGATGTTGGGCAGATGTGTGGAAATGCATGGGAAAGTATAAACAAACAAAGCCAGATGTGGATCTGCTGGTATGTTGGATGATGGATCTACAGACAGTGAAGGAAAGGAATACAGCTGAGCTACAGTAGCATCCAGAGTGAGATCTTCCAGGTGAAATATTGGAAATCCCCTTTGGGATGATGTAGCCTGAGGGTGGGAGGAGGCAGTAAAACATCATAGCTACTTTTGGGTGGACGTTTGGATCAATCTGCTAGCATAGCTAACGTTAACAGGACGTCCTACTGCAGACAAAATGGTGGTTACTGGTTTCAAATCCGTCCTGACCATAAAGCAGCGGGAACAGCTCATCCCTTGAGTAGGCCGAGCTGGAAGCTAGCTGTCTACATGCCCAGACCAGAACATGTTGGGACCCCATACCAGGACTTGTTGCTGATAACAGTCTGAATGATTACTATGGTCGTCTTCGATCTGGAAGTTTTGGGACTCTTCTGACCATAGTACATGCTTCCATTGGTCCGTCTTGGATGCCTCGGAGCCCAGAGAAGTCGGCGCCGCTTCTAGACATGGTCAACTCCAAGACTTCTTCACCTGCGCAGTAAAGCTTTGACTGGTATTTGTGAAAGCAACTCGTCAAAGTGACCCCTCGCCTGTACGGCTGGATCAGCCACTGTTGAATGGCGGTTCTAGATACACTGCGGTGTTGATCCTAGGCCAGTAGTCTTTGTTAATCTTTGCTCCTTATTGATACCAATGGATCACTAGCTAGAAGTCAGGATTGGCATTGACCCCAATGGGATTCCCAATGGCATCAGCACTGACCCCAATGGTATTCCCAATGGCGTGAGCATATACCCCAATGGGATTCCCAATGGCATTAGTATTGACCCCAATTGTGTTTCCCAATGGCATCAGCATTGACTCCAATAGGATTCCCAATGGCATCGGCATTGACCCCAATAGGATTCCCAATGGCATCGGCATTGACCCCAATAGGATTCCCAATGGCATCGGCACTGACCCCAGTGGGATTCCCAATGGCATCAGCGTTGACCCCAATAGGACTTCCAATGACATCAGCATAGACCTCAATGGGATTCCCAATGGCATCAGTATTGACCCCAATGAGATTCCCAGTGACATCAGTACTGACCCCAATGGGATTCTCAGTGGCATCAGCATTGACCCCAGTGGGATTCCCAAAGGCAATAGTATTGACCCCAGTGGGATTCTCAGTGGCATCAGCATTGACCCCAGTGGGATTCCCAAAGGCAATATTATTGACCCCAATGGGATTCCCAATGGCATCAGCATCGACCCCAGTGGTATTCCCAATGCCATCAGCATTAACTCCAATGGGATTCCCAATGGCACCGGCATTGAACACAATGGAATTCCCAATAGCATCAGCATTGACCCCAGTGGTATTCCCAATGGCAACAGTATTGGCCCCAATGGGATTCCTAATGGTATCAGCATTGACCCCAATGGGATTCCCAATGCCATCAGCTTTGACCACAATGGGATTCCCAATGGCATCAGCACTGACCCCAATGGGATTCGGGGTGGTTGGTGTGAACTGTTTAGAGTATGCTTGGTGGGTTCCGTGGTGGGAACTCTAATGCAGGATAAATAAACCGCTCACACTGATGAATTACATACGGTATGTACTTCACAGCGCAGCAACTCTCGGCTGAGACTCAATAATAAACACAACACCAATAAATCAAAGAACCTCACTGTCTCTCCACTCAGAACTGAGGAACGAACCGAGGCAGCTGGAGACAAAACGATGCCCGATAAACACGAACATGGCAATCAGAAGTGTCAGGACGAGTATGACATGCTTTTCAGGCTCGGGCTGAAGCCTTCCGTTCTTCTGCCAGATAGGACTGATATTCCAGACAAGCTGTTCTGTCACAACAAACCAATGCATCACGCAGCCTCGCCTCGGACTGGCGTAGGCCCCCCAGAAAGCAATAAGTCACTGCCTCTGCGAAACAGATAAGCTGTCTGGGCTCACTGTGTTTAGCAGCAGCCCGCTCTCTTGCGGGGGCCCGGCTGGAATACAGATTGCGCTTGCCTTAAAAGCCCCCCGTCTCTATTCACCGAGGTAGCAGGATTC
Source organism: Prochilodus magdalenae (assembly GCA_024036415.1). Lineage (NCBI taxonomy): Eukaryota > Metazoa > Chordata > Actinopteri > Characiformes > Prochilodontidae > Prochilodus > Prochilodus magdalenae. Next base: position 12,241 of record JAMWET010000381.1, read on the forward strand.
GCCCGAGGCGCCCTGCAGAATATTAAGACGGTGTAGCTTAAAGGAAGAGCCCGACAAACAGTCAACATGTACAGTGTCCCCCTAAACCCAAACGCAATCGATCAGCCAGGACCGGCCTGGTGTCAGGAGCTAGCGTCTTCAGGTCCACACTGGAGCTGCAAAGCGAGTGATGTAGCACCGCAGACCCGTTAGCATGGCGCCGACTGCATACCTGAACGTTTCCTCGAGCGCGGGAAGTAGCAGGCATTCTCACCGGGACTGGCTCAGGGGGGCACTAACGCTGAAGGGTACCCCAGTACAGCTAACAGGTCCGACTGGTGCTGCTGAATTTTAAACACTGACCCAAATCCTGGTGCCCAACCCCACCAGGCTGGTACCAACTGGTACAGTGAGATTCGAAACCTGATCTGAACCGGTGAAGCTGGTACCTGACCCAACCAGGCCCAACTGGTCCTGCTAAATTAGAAACCTGACCTGACTTTGGTTCCGGACCCAACCAGGCCCGAATGGAACTGCTAAAATTAAACCTGTCCAGAACCCACTTTGAGACCCACTGCGATAGCACCCAACTGGTGTTGCTAGATTCGAAACTGACCTGAACCAATGACTTTGAGACCCGACCTGGCCAGGCCCAACTGGTACTGCTAAACTTGAAACCTGTCCAGAACCCATGACTTTGAAGCCCAACTGGTACTTACGAAAACCTGATCGGAACCTGTGACAGGTCTGTGGCACTGTGACCCTGACGCAATACCAGAATGCTAAGACTCAACCCGACCAGGCCCGACTGGTACAGAAAGATTTGAAACCTGATCTGAACCGGTGAAGCTGGTACCTGACCCAACCAGGCCCAACTGGTGCTGCTAAATTTGAAACCTGACCTAGACCCCAAACTTTGAGACCCACTCCAACTGGACCCAACTGGCGCTGCTAGATTCGAAACTGACCTGAACCAATGACTTTGAGACCCGACCTGGCTAGGCCCAACTGGCGCTGCTAAATGGACACTGCTGCTTATTCGTGACTATCAGAACTCTTTTGTCTGAACTGAGCTTCTGCTGTAGCTGGCACTGACCCAGTTGAGAAGAGTGAGAGTCATGAGTGTCCAGTAGCTGCAGTCATGGTCAGTGTGGTACTGAGTGGGCGGCATGGCGGTACCAGATCTACCCTGTAAAGAACCTACAGTGTTCCATTCAACAATGAAGACCTGGAGTTCAACCGGGTCCAATTCAGCGAGCACTGATACCGTACAGTCCCTGGTGAACAGCAGGACGGCCCTGTTCTACAGAGACTGTTCTAGAACCAGAGAGGTTCTGTAGGCGTGTTCCCTCGCGCTGTCCGTGTTTCTGCAGTAGAAGGAAGTTTGTGATTGTTGTATGACTCTGCTCCTTCGGCATTCCGGCCAAATTCCCCCATCCCGCCACCAGATGCCAGGGCTAATATCCGCCCTGCGGCGAGGAAGCCCCCCCGACCCCCCTTTTCCTGCCCCCCGTGTCCCTCTAGACGACATTTGATTTCCGTGGACGTCCCGAATGTGCCTGTTAAAGGAGGGCAGGGGCGAGCGTGCCAGGCTTCAGCGTCCAAGCATGTTTCATGGTCTGCTGAGTCCACACACACACACTAACACTAACACGCACACTAACACGCACACACACTAACACACACACTAATACACACACACACACACACACTAATACACACACACACTAACGCGCACACACACACTAACACGCACACACACACTAACACACACTAACACACACACTAACACACACACACACACTACCACACACACTAACACGCACACACACTAACACACACACTAACACACACACACACCAACACACACACACTAACACACACACACACACACACTAACACACACACACACACACTACCACACACACTAACACGCACACTAACACGCACACACACTAACACACACACTAACACACACACACACACACTAAAACACACACACACTAACACACACTCACTAACACGCACACACACACACACTAACACACACACACACACACTAACACACACACACTAACACATACACACTAATGCGCACACACACACTAACACACACACACTAACGCGCATACACACACTTACACACACACACTAACACACACACACTAACGCGGACACACACACTAACACACACACACTAACACACACTAACACACACACACATTAACACACACTAACACGCACATACTAACACACACACACACAAACACGCACACACTAACACACACACACACTAACGCGCACACACACACACACACCAACACACACTAACACACATACACACACTAACACACACACACTAACACACACTAATACACAGACACACACACACTAACACACACTAACACACGCACACACACACACACACTAACACACACACACACAGACACACACACACACACTAACGCGCACACACACACTAACGCGCACACACACTAACACACACACACACTAACACACACTAACACGCACACACACTAACACACACACTCATACACACACACACTACCACACACACTGAGTCCACACACACACACACACTAACGCGCACACACACACACACTAACACACACACACACACACACACACACTAACACACACACATACACCAACAAACACACACATACTACCACACACACTGAGTCCACACACACACACACACTAACGCGCACACACTAACACACACACACACACACACTGACACGCGCACACACACTAACACGCGCACACACACACTAACACACACACACACACTAACACACACACACACTAACGCGCACACACACTAACACACACACACTAACGCGCACACACACACTAACACACACGCACACACTAACACACACACTAACACACATACACACACTAACGCGCACACACACACTAACACACACACACTAACACACACACACTAACGCGCACACACACACACTAGCGCACACACACACACACATACACACACACAAACTAACACGCACACACAGACACATGCACACACTAACGCGCACACACACACACTAACGCGCGCACACACACTAACACACACTAACGCGCACACACACACACACTAACGCGCACACACACTAACACACACTAACGCGCACACACTAACGCACACACACTAACGCGCACACACACACACACTAACACAGACACACATACACACACACACTAATGCGCACACACACACATCGGGGTTTTCTATTACCGTGGAGACCGCCGCCTGTCAGTTATACTGTGTGTATGACCTTTGTAAAGTGTGGAATTTAGGCAGGTGAGTCATAGAGCCACAGGCACTTCTATACTAATACTCCTGCTAGGGTGTTTCTAATAAAGTGGCCAGTGTGTGTAAGTAGAAGGTGGGTGTTTCTAATAAAGCGCCCAGTGTGTGGAAGCACAGGGTGGGTGTTTCTGATAAAGTGGCCAGTGAGTGGATGCAGATGGTGGGTGTTTCTGATAAAGTGGCCAGTGAGTGGAAGCACAGGGTGGGTGTTTCTGATAAAGTGGCCAGTGAGTGGAAGCAGAGGGTGGGTGTTTCTGATAAAGTGGCCAGTGTGTGGAAGCACAAGGTGGGTGTTTCTAATAAAGTGGCCAGTGAGTGGAAGTGTTTGGTGGATGTTTTTGATAAAGTGGCCAATGTGTGGAAGCAGAGGGTAGGTGTTTCTGATAAAGTGGCCAGTGTGTGGAAGCAGAGGGTAGGTGTTTCTGATAAAGTGGCCGGTGTGTGGAAGCAGAGGGTGGGTGTTTCTGATAAAGTGGCCAGTGAGTGGAAGCACAGGGTGGGTGTTTCTGATAAAGTGGCCAGTGTGTGGAAGCAGAGGGTGGGTGTTTCTGATAAAGTGGCCAGTGTGTGGAAGCAGAGGGTGGGTGTTTCTGATAAAGTGGCCAGTGAGTGGAAGCAGAGGGTGGGTGTTTCTGATAAAGTGGCCAGTGTGTGGAAGCAGAGGGTGGGTGTTTCTGATAAAGTGGCCAGTGAGTGGAAGTACAGGGTGGGTGTTTCTGATAAAGTGGCCAGTGTGTGGAAGCAGAGGGTGGGTGTTTCTGATAAAGTGGCCAGTGAGTGGAAGTGTTTGGTGGATGTTTTTGATAAAGTGGCCAGTGTGTGGAAGCAGAGGGTGGGTGTTTCTGATAAAGTGGCCAGTGAGTGGAAGCACAGGGTGGGTGTTTCTGATAAAGTGGCCAGTGTGTGGAAGCAGAGGGTGGGTGTTTCTGATAAAGTGGCCGGTGTGTGGAAGCAGAGGGTAGAGGTCCCTATGGGGGAATCTCCTCCTGCCCTCCGTCCAGCAGTGTGGTGACGTGACGTCACTACGAAGCGGCCGGTGGATGGACAGCTGCGGTCACTCCGCCGCACCGCCTCTTAGCACCGCCCCTCTAATGCAGTAGTGAACCGCGGCTGTGCCAGGAGATGACTCGGCCGTGTGATTCACACTGTGCTGCAAACAGAGCGGAGCTGAAGGACGAGTCTGATATCATGATGACGTTTCCTGGGGTGATAAACGTCTCCCTGTCCTGAGAGACACTCGGGAACACCGTGGTCACCGTGGTCAGCACTGAGATGAAGAAGGCCTGGTGTCCCTCCACCTCCACCCCTACCGCACCATCTGCAGGAACTGTGTGAGGATGTTCAAGCTGCATGGGATGGATTATCACAGGACACCATTAGGAACCTCCGATACCGAGACATCTGGCGTGTTGGGTTAGCAAGCACGGCGGCCCGAGCTTACCACACCTTTTTGCCATGCACCGTCACATTGCTCACCAGTGTGTCTCGACTGAAATCCCTATATGGAGCAGCAGACTGTTTGGCTACCGCACCGCCAGACGCCGAGTCATGGAAGTCACAGCTGATGTGTGAGCTGGCTTGTAAAGCGAATCCGAACAGACGGCCGTGTCCGCCCACCTCAGGGAGCCGCACACGGAGTCTTCATGCCTCGGAAACATCTGCACAATAGCTCCGCCCAAAAGTAGGTGGACAACTGTGCGGCATGGAGAATCGCTTCTTCCACTCGTCCACCCCGCGTGGGGACTACCCAAGGAAGCGTCCCGCCTGGGAGTGAGGCCGAGCCGCCTCGCTTCCAGGAAGGGATTCATTAGCGAGGGTGATTAGCGCGACAGTGGCTAGCGAAGTAGGTCAGACCTCTCAGAGACGCCAACCCCGTCAGAGATCAGACAGCAGCGGGATGAAAGCCGGCTCAGCCGGCGCTGACGTGCACGGGGAATGCTGATGTTGTGTCTTGTGCTGTTGCTTGGCGATGCAGCAGCTGCAGCACCCCCACCCGCCGCCTCCCGCTAAAGAGTTAACACCCGCGGAACGGCGCCCAGGAAGGAGGTTCTAAATTAAGCCGTTAAAGCCGGTGGGCATTCCTGAGCATTCCACGTCCTCCCCCTTCTTAGCCATCAATCACTCCCTTTATGCCAGCGCTCCCCTCCTTCAACACCGGATGCTAGCAGAGGCCTTGGGCTATTGTGCAAGTCCCGGAGAAGCTTCAGACTCCAGACACGCAGGGCTGTGGGAGGGGACACCCTGCTGGGGGCCTGGGAAAGGTTCCGCCTTCCAATGCACCTCATGCGGTTTGGTAATTAGCTTAGCGAACAGCAAGGTTAGCCAGCGAGCTAGGTGGGAGAATGGGTTCGATGGGTTGACTGAAGGAATGCTGTAGCCAGAAATGCTAATGCAGCTAATGATGCTAGCATGTTCATAGCTCTGCAGTGTGCAGTGGTCCAGAGTCAGGATCTTATTACTTAGCAACACCCAGGTATGAGACTTGGGTAGGTGGGACATGGTGAGGCATGAGGGCGGGGCTTACCTCTGTACCGGACTGACCCAACACCACCACTACAGACCTCCAGCGAGCAGTGGTGTCCTCCATGAGTCCTCCTGTTAGTGCAGCACCATCGGCAGACGGCTGCACCACGCAGGACTACATGCACACAGACCGTTACCACGCCTGTCCTTAACACCACGTCACCGTCACCAAACACTGCAGTGGTGTCGTACCAGACTGTCATGGAGTGACTCAGAATGGCAGCGGGTCATCTTCAGTGACGAGTCCCGCTGTAGTCTTGGTGGAGACGCCCAACGAATCCGTGTGTGGAGGCACAGCGGTCAGCACCAAGATGAACGGTTTGTAGGCACTCGTCCAGAAGACCTGGTGTCCCTCCACCTCCACCCCTACCGCACCATCATATAACTGATTATTGCTCTAGTGTGGGGTGTCCACTGTGGCTAACGAGCTGTGTGGCCTGTGTGGTCATGCTGGCTCTTATGGTCCTGGGTCGTCCACCAGAGGGAGGAATGTGGGGGAAGAGGTGATGTCCAGGATGAGAGGGGTCGGTTCTGCCAGACGTCCTGAAGTGTTGGCGGACCGGATTGCTCTGCTGTCCTGGTTAAGTGCCAATTGGTGCGAGGTGGAGGAACCAAACCGGATGGTTATGGATGATGTGAGGACGGACAGGATGACCACTGTTTAGAACTGGACGGTCCGGGTCCAAGTTCCTCAGCTGTCTCGGAAAGAACACTCCCTGCTGGGCTTTCTTGGCCTCGGACACCGTGTTCCCGCTTCAGGTCCCTGGAGACGGTGGTGTCCAGGAACCGGAGTGAACTTGATTAGCATACTAGCTTACATCCCATCACTCATGCTACTGAAGGTAATCGCTAGGGTATTGCTAAGTGGTCACTATGGTATCTCTCCTGGCTTCTAGTACTTGTGATGGTGTTCCAGGTGGTTGTTAGGGAATTTCTGGGTGGTCACTATGGTATTCCAGATGGTTCCTATGGTATCACTGGTAGTTGCTATTCTACTGAAGGTGATAACTATAGTATTGCTAATTGGTCACTGTGTTGTTGGTCATGATTACTAGGTGGTTGCTGTGGTGTTCCAGGTAGTTGCTAGGGCATTGTTGATTGGTCAGTAAGGTTTTCCAAGTGGTTGCCATGGTGGATCTAGTAGCTGATGTTGCCGTATACTGTAGTTACTGTGTCGTCAGTATCTCACCTGGTTGATAGAGGTTGCTAATGTATTCCCATTGGTTTCTATGGTACACCCAGTTGTTGCTATGGTTCTGGGTGTATACTATATTCTGGCGGTTGCTATAGTGTTCCAGGTGATTGATAGGCTACTGCTGATTGGTCAGTAAAGTATTCCGAGTGGTTGCTACAGTGCGTTTGGTGGTTGCTAAGATGCTCCAGTGTAGCTGCTGTGGTTCTGCATGTAGTTTCTAGGATGCTCACTCTGCTGTCTTTCCTGGTTGCTGTGGTGTTCCAGGTGGTTGCTAGGGCATTGTTGATTGGTCAGTAAGGTTTTCCAAGTGGTTGCCATGGTGGATCTGGTAGCTGATGTTGCCGTATACTGTAGTTACTGTGGTACTGAAATTGATCTGTAGTGTGGTCAGTATGATATCTCACATGGTTGCTAGGTGGTTGCTAATGTATTCCCATTGGTTGCTATGGTACGCCCAGTTGTTGCTATGGTTCTGGGTGTATACTATATTCTGGCGGTTGCTATAGTGTTCCAGGTGATTGCTAGGCTACTGGTGATGGGTCAGTAAAGTAGTCCGAGTGGTTGCTACAGTGTGTTTGGCGGTTGCTAAGATGCTCCAGTGTAGCTGCTGTGGTTCTGCATGTAGTTTCTAGGATGCTCACTCTGCTGTCTTTCCTGGTTGCTGTGGTGTTCCAGGTGGTTCCTAGGGTATCGCTGATAGTTGCCATGGTTGTGCTGAAGGATGCTGTAGGTATACACGGTCACTATGGTATCTTTCATGGTCGATAGAAGGATGCTAAGCTATTGAAGAGAATTGGTTGTGTTGCCACTGTGGCATTTCCTGCTGCTGTGGCTGCTATGGTGTTCCAGGTGGCTGTTATGGAAGTGGTAGGTAGTCAGTATAGCTTTCCAAGTGATCCAAATCTTGTACCTTCATGATAACACAGAACAGTTTCACAGTTTGAAAATTTGTTGATCCAGCAAACAAACCAAAGCAGATTGGTATCCAGAATTCGGCTTCTGTAGCGCTAAGTGGTGGAACGTTTTCCCAGATCAGTCCGATTTCAGAAACCCACTCGCTTCCTCTCATGCTGCAATGTAGCAGTTCTCCCGCACATCCAAGGTCGACGGCTTTGCAAACCAGGTTCAGATGAGGCCTCGACTTTGCCAGGGTCCCACAAAGCAGAAGGCCATATGTGAAAGAATACTTCCTCCCTTTGAGGGAAGAGGGATCGGAGAGAAACGAGCGACTAGCGCTGCGCCTGTACTCTTCTTCTTTTTCTTAAAGGATGTCAAGGTAATTTTTCTGCAGCGCTGAACTCTAAGTGCATTCACAGATAAATAAACAGCGCCATCATGCTTTCTTCAAAAGGCCTCGCTGAACCGCCGTCGTCTCTTTAAAGGCGCGGTGGAGGCGCTGATTGAAATGCCAGTGAACTGAATGGGAACCTATGATGGATTCCGCCGCCTTACCGCTGGGTTTCCGCATGTGTATGATAGAGCAACTGTCAGGGCTTTGAATGGGCTCCTGTCACGTCCATGAAAGGGCTGATTAGATCAAGGACAGCGGGGTACAGGTTGTGAATTAGGAAAAATACAAACCGCCAAGTGTGTCGCTCCGAATGGAAACACGGAATGACGCGGAGAGGAAACGAATAGACTGATGCTCGTTGGAGTCATCTGTAGGTTATTAGAGCTATCTGAAAAGGGGGCTGATTTTGTGAGGACGTTGAAACAGATGCGACGCTGACTCTAATTTATGCTTATTAAAAACTCAGTCATTGTTATTCCCCAATGATATTCCCAATGGAGTCCCAACGGAGCAGCTAACGATGCCAGGTAATGTCTTTATAGCACTGCAAACAGAACATCATAGCATTTCCAACACCTCATAAATCTACTTCAGCTACCTGGCATTTGTCTGAGACGCTAAACAACAGCGTTACAGAAAAATAATCTGTGCACAAGCTATCGCCATGGTGACCAATCAATAACTGATGACAAATTTAGACTGATATGATCAATATTTATTGAGCTACACATACAGAAGTCTGTCTCTCAGTATGGCGTCGGGCCGCCGTGTTCGCTAACCCAACACGCCAGACGTCTCGGTATGGAGCTGTAGAGGTTCCTGATGGTGTCCTGTGATAATCCATCCCATGCAGCTTGAACATCCTCACACAGTTGCTGCAGATGGTGCGGTAGGGGTGGAGGTGGAGGGACACCAGGTCTTCTGGATGTGTGACAACAAACTGTCCATCTTGGTGTCGACCACGGTGCCTCCACACATGGATTCGTTGGGCTCACTGAAGATGACCGGCTGCCGTTCTGGGAATTTTTCGGCCATGTTTTGCACTTTGACACTTTTCCGTAGTGTGAAGGTGCCACCATTTCTCCTTCCCCCAGTAAAAGGGTGGAGGCTGGAGCTTGGATGATCAATGTTCAGACACTCTTGTATCCAAGACCTGGTCAGTTGTACCAGATGTAGTGGATGCCTTTCCTGGTGCCCACCTTTGTTTTTCCATGTAGCTCCTACAGATTCCCAACAGGATCCAAATATGGGGATGTTGCAGGCCAGTCCAGATGTGTGAGTCCAGATGTCCATCATGCCAATCATATGTACGTAATCACAGTTGCATCCCTGTGAATGCCAGAGCTTCCAATCTTGGATTACCAGGATGGGAATGTTATGTTGTTTGGTAAGATGACTAGGACAAAGCCAAAGCTGGTTGTCCGGTAGCTGGAGATGGAGCTTTGGTCCGGGGTTCTAATGTTAGTGTCTGTTACATGGTGTGCTCCAGGTGCCTGTGTTGAGTCTAGAACGTCTATATAGCATTAATCAGCAGAAATTAGCATTATTCTATATGGACTTAGCCTAGCGTTAGATTTGGAAGCCACTGGGAGACCTGTTCCCCACCAAGTAGCATTGAGCCAACGGCATATCGTAAGTGATCAGTGAAGGCATTACACATCCAATGGACACAATTCCAACTTCGAGCTGCTGTAGTCCCTGTTTAGTCTAGCATGTCAAACAGTGTCAGCAGCCACGTAATCAACTCTATTCCAGATTAGCAGACAGTTCCACGAGTTCGGGACAAGCCTGCCGTGCTCTAAGTAAGCAGTTTACACAATGCTAAATGCTAAATCCATTACGTGTGGGCTACATTAGCCGTTCAGCGGAGCTATTGTTCCACAGTAGCCCAGGTCACATTCGAGTAAGGGGTAAGAAATGAATGAGGCT
>JAMWET010000381.1:27500-42500 GCA_024036415.1 Prochilodus magdalenae
TTTCCATCTGTAACATCATCACTTTAGCTGGCGCGAGCCGATTTCGCCGGAGCAGCCCGGCAATCGAGGAGACCCAGCTGATTACAATCACTCAATAGAGGTTTGGAGGCCTACTGCGCAAGAGGGGCCGAAAACCATGACTTCGTGAAAGTCCCCTCGTATGGGGGTTAGCTGGGGTAAACAAAAGTAGTCTCCAGAACGCAAAAGTCGGCCCACTGTCCACCCAACACCCCCCCACCCCCGATTCTCGGCCTTCCAGGAAGACAAACAAGGCCTTTTGAGAAGCGAGTCTTTAAGATTTGAAACAGTGTTCAAAGCCCAGGCGTCCAGCGACTGCCAAAAGGACGGAGAAACCTGATAGGTCCTGGCTGAGGGGGGGGGACTTAACAAAGATCTATTGAGAGCCTGGGCAGACTCTGATTGTGAAAGAGGGAAGGCAGGGAGGGAGGGAGGAGGTGGTGGGTTGGAGAAAAAAGACCCGGAGGCCATAACAGGCATCCGGTAAAAAGGGATCATTTCGATTCGCGCTCCGTCCTCCACTAACATTCCCTCGGGTGGCTTGGATGGCGCCCAGCAGCCGCGGACGTGGCTGCGGCTGCGTTAGCGCCCGCAGCTAAACGACTATTACCCGAGCCCAAACTGTTTTCTACGGCTCGCCTCTTTAACCTCCGCACTGATTAAGGTTATCCGAGCCATTTAGCAGAAGCCGTATCACATTATGGGAGGGCTTATGAGGTGGAAATTAAATTTTGCTGCGGGCCGCCACACTCCGGGGAGGGAGCGCTGTGAGGAAGTGGATGCACATCACTGACTTACTGTTGATTTTTTTTCCCTCCCCTTATACCTCGGGCATTTTCAGCCTGACAGCACAAGCTCTGTGATCAGGTTATCTGTATGTCCAGACAAGCTCACACTCAATTCCCCCAAAGGTCATTCTTGTACACTCTGGAGCTCGGCTGTCCGCTGGACGGAACGCTGTGCTATGTTCTAAAGGGCCTATGGATCAATTTAGCATGCTCCTCTGCTGGCTAATCCTTATACACTCAGATACCCACACCCAGAGAACTTGGTGGGTAGGTTCGACATCTTGACACACGCCAATGATCCAAGGTTCACATCCAGAACGGCTGGTCTCGCTCCACCTCCACCCCTACCGCACCATATGCAGGAACTGTGTGAGGATATTCAAGCTGCATGGGATGGATTGACCAACTGGTTGACCAATAGGCCAATCACAATCAGAGGGAGATCCTCAAGCAACTATTTGGCCAATGGGCCAATAGGAACCAGGGCTAGATCTCAAGGGATCTCCTGGCCAAAGGACCTAGCAGAGTCAACGGGAGGTCTCGGCCAAACGCCTGGCCAGTGGACTTCCTATAGTCAAGAGCAGCTCCCAGAACCGGCATACAGCCACACTGACTGGGATCTCCATCACTTTGAGTATGATGGTGGTGGTGTTTCAGTTGGAGGGGCCTTGAACCATGGGTCGTAGCTTGCCTGGACGCATGAACACCACCTCTATTTCAAAACTCGGGTCCAGGATTGCAGACGGCAACGATCTAAAATCCCGAATTACCGGAATTCAAGATCTCCGGGACTTGGTGGATTTGGTGGATTTGACATCGTGACACAAGCCAAAGATCCAAGGTTCACGTCAAGAACGGCTGATCTCGCTCAACCTCCACCCCTACCGCACCATCTGCAGGAACTGTGTGAGGATATTCAAGCTGCATGGGATGGATTGACCAACTGGTTGACCAATAGGCCAATCACAATCAGAGGGAGATCCTCAAGCAACTATTTGGCCAATGGGCCTATAGGAACCAGGGCTAGATCTCAATGGATCTCCTGGCCAAAGGACCTAGCAGAGTCAACGGGAGGTCTCGGCCAAACGCCTGGCCAGTGGACTTCCTATAAATCAAGAGCAGATCTGACTGGGATCTCCATCACTTTGAGTATCATGGTGGTGGTGTTTCCATTGGAGGGGCCTTGGACCATGGGTCGTAGCTTGCCTGGACGCATGAACACCACTGACTGGGATCTCCATCACTTTGAGTATGATGGTGGTGGTGTTTCAGTTGGAGGGGCCTTGAACCATGGGTCGTAGCTTGCCTGGACGCATGAACACCACCTCTCCGTCAAAACTCGGGTCCAGGATTGCAGACGGCAACGATCCAAAATCCTGAATTACCAGAATTCAAGATCTCCGGGACAAAGCTGGACCCCGAATTAGAGTCTATCCGAACTGGGAATCTGACGAATGGGTTCCCTGATGGGTGGCTGTCCAACGTTGAGAAAAGGAGCTCGGTTGAAGCGCCCTCCACGATGCCTGATCAGTCACATGACCTCACGGCGGTTAAATCAGCATTAGCAGTAAACCCCGAGAGCACGGATCGGCCCGGAACGCCATGCGGCTTCATTAGAGCACTGTATTATGGAAATGCGTAACAGGTTTGGTTCCGCAGCTGTTCTGTCGCCTTCCCCCGTGTGTACGCGTCGCCTCCCCCCTCCCCGTCTGCTTTCCCCCCGCCGTTTTCACGGGGGTCTTTCACACCCGCACATCTGCTAAATTTAGCCCATCATTAGGGCCCACAGTTTTCATAACGGAGCGCGACGGGGAGACAACTCAGCCTAACGGTTGTCATGGCGATAACAGCTCAGATCATACCTCAGGTATCTTGGGGGGAATCTTTGAGAATGTGTTGCTGCTGGATTTCAGGCAGCGGCTGGGGAATAGAAGGATGCTACCGACGTGCGGAAGCCTAGCTATAACCGCCTGTGTGCAGCACGTCGTTATTACCTATGTAATAACTATGTACCTACATAGTTATTAATCACATCGCGGTGGAATACGTCTGATTGGTGTTCCGAGTTGATGGATCCGTGTCCACACCTGTCACTTCTTCACTAAAAACACTTTAGGGACGTAGAGTTTAGAGATCAGCGCTCGGTACGTGTTGTAACAGGCTGTTATAAATACCGGCTAATCCAGTAAAGGGTTAATTCACTACAGGTCATCTGTTCATTCATCCCTCCTTCACCCATTCACTCCGAGGCCCTGAACAGCTCCCTGCGGTTGATAAGACAAACACCAGAAAACAAAACCTCCACCTCAGTATGAGTTTTTTTCTTGAAGGCCTCGTTAACATGCGAGAACATGCTCGCCCGGGCGTTCGGTACCTTCCGCACTCCGGAAGAGCCTTATATAATAGCACTGTAATCTCAGCCAGACGATTAGAGGTGGAAATGAGGCGTTGGGGCAAGCGACTCGTTGGGAGGAAGGGAATGGCGGTGCGCTGTTGCTGTTATTGTTGCTAATAACTCTTGACCCGAGGCGAGAGCTGAATGGCTTCATCTGATAAGCTCATTCAGAACAGCTGTGTGTGAGGGGAAATCGGGACTGACTGGCTGCTGCCTAATGAGCTCCGTCTAGCTCAGCGTGCTGCCGCGGTGCGTTCGAGCAGGCGTCCCCGTTGGTCCATGGGATAGGTGGCCATACGTACGCTGTGGGCCTTGAGTAACGTCCCCCTGCAAGCAGGCAAGTAAGCACTGAAGGCCATCCACTTTCCATCCGTGGTACACACAGACGCCCGTCTTCCCCACAGTCACCTATACTGACTCATAGGCTCTCCTAATTGGCACCAGTGCCATCCTAGTGGGCAGATCCCAGGGGCCTTCCTCCACAAGAGGGGTTTCAAGAAATCACAATAGACACAGTAGGGGAACAGATGAGCCATCTTGCCTGTGTATAAGGTGGTAGTACCTTCAGGCTCCTGCAGGTGGCGCTGCACGAGGATGACGGGTCTATAACTCCCTGTGGGGTGTGAGTGACGGGACAGGGCACAGGAACCACACGTAGCAGATCATACAGTCAGGCCTACGCTGAGAACAACGTGTTGGAGAGGATTAGAGGGTGGAGCAGGGCGAGGGTGGAGACTCTCAGAACACAGCTGGCCACTTTATTAGAAACACCCACCTTCTACTTCCACTAACTGGCCACTTTATTAGAAACACCCTCCTTGTGCTTCCACTACCTGGCCAGTTTATCAGAAACACCCACCTTGTGCTTCCACTCACTGGCCACTTTATTAGAAACACCCTCCTTGTGCTTCCACTAACTGGCCACTTTATTAGAAACACCCTCCTTGTGATTCTACTAACTGGCCACTTTATCAGAAACACCCTCCTTGTGCTTCCACTAACTGGCCACTTTATTAGAAACACCCTCCTTGTGCTTCCACTAATTGGCCACTTTATTGGAAACACCCACCTTGTGCTTCCACTAACTGGCCACTTTATTAGAAACACCCACCTTCTACTTCCACTAACTGGCCACTTTATTGGAAACACCTACCTTGTACTTTCAATAACTGGCCACTTTATTAGAAACACCTCCCTTGTGCTTCCACTAACTGGCCACTTTATTAGAAACACCCACCTTGTGCTTCCACTAACTGGCCACTTTATTAGAAACACCCACCTTGTGCTTCCACTAACTGGCCACTTTATTAGAAACACCCACCTTGTTCTTCTACTAACTGGCCACTTTATTAGAAACACCCACCTTGTGCTTCCACTAACTGGCCACTTTATTAGAAACACCCACCTTGTTCTTCCACTAACTGGCCACTTTATTAGAAACACCCACCTTATGCTTCCACTAACTGGCCACTTTATTAGAAACACCCACCTTGTACTTCCACTAACTGGCCACTTTATCGGAAACACCCACCTTGTGCTTCCACTAACTGGCCACTTTATTAGAAACACCCACCTTGTTCTTCCACTAACTGGCCACTTTATTAGAAACACCCACCTTGTACTTCCACTAACTTCCTCGTTCCTCCTCAGTGCGTTCGGGTCTGCGAGTTCTTCTCTTTGTTCTTCGCTTCTGCTCTTGTTTCGTGGAGCTGATTCCGAAGTTAGTCATCGGGAACCGGAGCACGCTTTGATGATTGTCTGCGATGGCTGTAATTATAAACATGTTCAGTAATACGAGTGTACTCTCTCTGAACCGGTGTTGGGGCTCTTTTGGAGAGATAATGGAGCAGATTAATAATATCTGCTCGACTCTAATTATCTGCATTGTGTTCCTACAGCGTGCTCCTGTCTGCTCCTCCTGATTCATCCTCAACAATCCGTACCTTCAGCTTTAATTACGGATCTCAGGCTCATCTCCCTGTTTCAGTTCCACTGTTCCAGAACCTGCAGGAAGGGGGAGGGACACCTGTCTCAAATACTACAGGAGGTGCCATCAGGAGCAGTTGGTGTCACTGTCGTGGAGGGAGCACGTACTGGGGGCCTGTTAAGGTCCTGCCCTTCTTCCAGTCTAACCAACCCATCTCCTCCTGCTCCTCAGTCCTACATCAGCCCCACCACGGTCATCAAGACAGGGGGGTCTAGTCTTCCAGCTACAGGCAGAATCTATCCAGAACTGGCCACTTTATTAGAAACACCCACCTTATACTTCCACTAACTGGCCACTTTATTAGAAACACCTACCTTCTACTTCCACTACCTGGCCACTTTATTAGAAACACCTAACTTAGACTTTAACAAACTGGCCGCAATATTAGAAACACCCACCTTGGACTTTCACTACCTGGCCACTTTATTAGAAACACCCACCTTGGACTTTCACTTCCTGGCCACTTTATTAGAAACACCTACCTTGGACTTTCACTACCTGGCCACTTTATTAGAAACACCCAACTTGGACTTCAACTAACTGGCTACAATATTAGAAACACCCACCTTGGACTTTCACTACCTGGCCACTTTATTAGAAACACCCAACTTGGACTTTCACTACCTGGCCACTTTATTAGAAACACCCAACTTGGACTTTCACTACCTGGCCCCTTTATTAGAAACACCTACTCTGTGCTTCCACTAACTGGCCACTTTATTAGAAACACCCACCTTGGACTTTCACTACCTGGCCACTTTACTAGAACCACCCACCTTCTACTTCTTGTAGGTCCATAACTCTCAGCAAGCCATCAAGCTTACAGTGACTTCTCTGATGGACTCCTCTGTGAATGCTTTCCTCAGGTCAGATGGTCAGGCTAGAACCTCACCCAACTCTGATTGCTGACCTCTGTGACCTTCTTCGTCATGAGTCTGAGAGAGGTATTCCGGGGTGCATCTGTCTATGGGTAATTAGTTGAACTCCCCACTTGCCTGTTGAGAAAGCAGTGACATGATTTGGCTGTATGTTTGGGGTCATTATCCTATCGTAATGTCCACCCTCCAACCAGAAGGTGGGCGCAGTTGTGGGCTGGAGGTTGGGGAACCAGCCTTGTGAGCGGAAGGTTGCTGGTTTGAGTCCCTGAGCCAATAGTAACAACTGAAGTGCCCTTAAGCGAGGCACCTAGCCCCCAACTGCTCCCTGGGTGCTGTGGATAGGGCTGCCCACCGCTAGCGTACTCACGGCCCCCAAGTGTTTGAGTGTGTGGGGGTTCCACTTCACGGAGAGGTTAAATGGGGAACACAGTCCTCCCATTCTCTCACTAATGTCTGTAAGAGCAGTCTGCACGACTGGGTGCTTGGTTTGTACACCTGTGGCCATGGGAGTGACTGGAACACCAGGACTCAGTGATTTGAATGGGGGAGTGAATACTTTTGGCAGTATAGTGTATCTAGTCCTGGCCTGAATTACATGTGACCTTACACACGTTCTTATTGGGCATCACGTCTGAACAGAAAGGCTACGGTAGGTATTTCTGAGTTCTGTCCTCGTCCCACTGTAGGCTTTAGCGGTGTGGTCTCAAAGGACCCCCGGCTCAGTCCTGCTTTTCTTTCCTCCGCGCTCAGATCTGCACAAATTGGGGTGAAATAAAGGACAGAATCCAATTTTAGTTAAAACATCCGACTCGCTATAAAAACGTCTCTCGGCGGAGTCGCTAAAGTACGACTGCGGGCCTTCATGTATATAAATCAACCACCTCATTTAATCATCTCCCCCCACGCTGGAAACCAAGATGAGGAATTGAATCAGCTAAAGGACAAAAAGCTTCCCGGGCTTATCACATCGGAAACAAATTAACCCGCTGGTGATAATCACTTTGAGTACTGCTCTACAGCACCATAAACCGACACGCCAGACGTCTCGGTATGGAGCTGTAGAGGTTCCTAATGGAGTCCTGTGATAATCCATCCCATGCAGCTTGAACATCCTCACACAGTTCCTGCAGATGGTGCGGTAGGGGTGGAGGTTGAGTGACACCAGGTCTTCTGGACGTGTGACTACAGACCGTTCATCTTGGTGCTGACCGCGGTGCCTCCACACACGGATTCGTTGGGCGTCTCCACCAACACTAAAGCGGGACTCGTCACTGAAGATGACCTGCTGCCATTCTGAGTCACTCCATGACAGTCTGGTACGACACCACTGCAGTCTTTGGTGACGGTGACGTGGTGTTAAGGACAGTCGTGGTAACGGTCTGTGTGCATGTAGTCCTGCGTGGTGCAGCCGTCTGCCGATGGTGCTGCACTAACAGGAGGACTCATGGAGGACACCACTGCTCGCTGGACGTCTGTAATGGTGGTGTTGGGTCAGTCAGGTACAGAGATAAGACCCATCCTTGACTACATCCCATGTGACGAGCATGAGGCTAGATCCATTAGCATGTCTCACAGTGTCCAACCTACCCTCCAGACGGTTGATTCCTTCTGCAGCTGTTTGTGAAGCTAGCTTTTGACGAGGAGCCTATTTTCTAACTGTGTCCACAAACTGAAATGTGGATTTGATTGCTTTGGCCTGAGCACTTGTTTGCTGATTATGGCATCTTTGTGCATTTTGCTGTTGGGTTAGTATTATTTGGAAATAATTTGAAGGTATGAAAAATGTGGACGTCGTCCAACACAATTGGACACCCTTCCTGATATCAGCGATGGAAACATTGTTGGATGGACGTTCTTCAGCTGGACCACAGCACGAGGGGAATGCGCAGTTAATTAAGGGAAATCGTCGACGGCTCTAAAAGCAGTCATGGCATTGTGGCCAAACACAGCTGTCCCATCTCGCTCCGCAGCCAAATAGTCCTGACCCGTGAATATGCCATTGTTAAGCAGGACAAATTGGTTTTTCCACATCTGTTAGGAGACAGTGTCCTGCTGGCAAAACCTGCCTGCAGAAAAGAGCCATAATTTCCAAACTCAGAACTTCGTTATGCATTCAGGTGGTGCATGCGAAGGCCCCTGACTGTGAATAATACATATGGAGGAATGTGGAGGGATGTGTTCTGAAAGAGAGGAAGTCTCAGATGTGAAGGGAAGAACAGCGTGACATCAAATGTCTTATGCAAAAACGGATACGGAAAAAATCGTCCCAATATTAAATATCGGATTATTACACCACCCATGCTGCTCCACATCACAGCTTCCGGACATGCTGACCCGGGATCCTGTGGGGATCCGCCTTTAAATGTTCGGGAAGCTGGGTTGCTTTGTTCCGGAGCATCGCGGTGACCGAAAGGCAGCATGCTGTATTCTCACTGGGGGGCTCGAGAGATCATTGAGCTCGCTTTATGGCAGGTTATACCCTTTGATCTCTCAAAAGGGCCCAGGTTCTTTAAATACCCACCTGTCACAATGATGGACATGAATGCCAAGACCACGTTAGCCGCTCAGATCTACTTTCTATACAGTTTAATGCTTGGAAATACACAGGCCGCTAACTTCACTGCTGAGTAACTTCTTCCGGATAATTAAGCCTAAGCATCTACATCAGGCTGTCTTTAGGAATCCCGAGAAAAGGCATTTCGTCAGGAGCATCTGGACCGGTACCATATGCCCAATACCAATTAGATCCAGATACCAGCCAGAAATGTGAAGTAAAACAAGCCCGGCTTGCTACGTCTCCTAAAACTCCCCTCACGGTCCACAGCGGGAGCATTGGCAGGAAGTTAATTAGCCGGTGAGACGTCCAAAAGTGGGAACTTTAGTGAACGCCTCTTCTCCTGCCACTCCGGGCGCTATAAAATATTCACTATGGAGTGGAACAGACTTCATAAATCAGCCAGAACTTGCATTTACTCACAACAGCGAAATGCAATATTGAGGGGGCCCTTGAAGCCGCCTGTCAAGAAAGCTGCAGAATCTGCAATTACGTTTCTTACCAGCTGCATCCTCACGAGAAATCAGCCTTAAATCCCGGTTTAACAAGTGCACACAACTAAGCACTGTTTGTTCAGCATTTGGGGCTCTACAAATACATCCTGACTAACAGTTCAATCCTACAGTGTTTATATTTGATTAATAAATACATTAATAATGAAAGCAATGCATATGTAAAGCTAACAACTTGGGGTGTTCACAAATGGATTCACGAAAGTCTGAGGTAAGTTGAGTAAGGTCCAAGTTGAGTTTTGAGTCTCTGAGAATGTGAGTCTGAGTTGAGTTTTGGATCTCTGGGGTCTAAATCTAAGTTGAGTCTTAAGTATCCGAAGAACAAGGCTCTTTTGAGCCTCAAGTCTCTGGGGTGCAAGTGTGAGGTAAGTCCTGAGGCTCTGGGGTGCAAGTCTGAGTTGAGTTTTGAATCTGTGGGATGAGATTCTGAGTTAAGTTTCGAGTCTGTGGGATGAGAGTCTAAGTTAAGTCTTGAATCTGTTGGATGGGAGTTTGAGTTAAGTTTCGAGTCTGTGGGATGAGAGTCTAAGTTAAGTCTTGAATCTGTTGGATGGGAGTCTGAGTTAAGTCTTGAATATGTGAGATGAGAGTCTGAGTTAAGTCTTGAATCTGTGGGATGAGAGTCTGAGTTAAGTTTCGAGTCTGTGGGATGAGAGTCTGAGTTAAGTCTTGAATCTGTGGGATGAGAGTCTGAGTTAAGTCTTGAATCTGTGGAATGAGAGTCTGAGTTAAGTCTTGAATCTGTGGAATGAGAGTCTGAGTTAAGTCTTGAATCTGTGGAATGAGAGTTTGAGTTAGGTTTTGAGTCTGTTGGATGGGAGTCTGAGTTAGGTCTTGAATCTGTTGGATGGGAGTCTGAGTTAGGTCTTGAATCTGTTGGATGGGAGTCTGAGTTAAGTCTTGAATCTGTTGGATGGGAGTCTGAGTTAAGTCTTGAATCTGTGGGATGAGAGTCTGAGTTAAGTCTTGAATCTGTTAGATGGGAGTCTGAGTTAAGTCCTGAATCTGTGGGATGAGAGTCTGAGTTAAGTCTTGAATCTGTTGGATGGGAGTCTGAGTTAAGTCTTGAATCTGTTGGATGGGAGTCTGAGTTAACTTTCGAGTCTGAGTTAAGTTTCGCGTCTGTGAATTCGAGTCTGAGTTAAGTCTTGAGTCTCGTTATATTAAAATCCTAACTAGAATGTGTAATGATAATGAGTTACCGTTATATGTAGGTACATCACAGATCCTCACAAGCGCTGGAGCCTTGCTTTCCTCAAAGTCACATCTTCGGAAGAGAAAAACTCTAACCGAGTTGACCCAGGGCCAGACATTGGTTGTGAGCCTCTAACGGTCATAAATGGAGTGATTTCCTGCACACTTGCTCCACCACATCCTCTCGGTTGCATGTTTCTGACACATCAATCTGTCATATTTACCCCCAGGTCTGAAACTTCAGCCCTGCCACGCTTCCCTCAGAAATCCCATTTTGTTCCATAGGGTTGGAATTTAGAGTAGAGATTGTGCTCCCTCTCTGTGGCCATCTGTGCATGCTTCCTAATGAGACTCAACCTCGCTCACTGGAGATCTATCTCAATTTAGCTCTGATGGCTCCAAATCGCCCGTGGTTCGGTTCCTTGCGGTAATATCCAGCTGGCCCAGAGCCGGGTGGTTTGCTTTTTCCTTTATATAAAGAATTACACCGGAATATAGCCGTTCAGCTAATGGACTTAACCACTGCTATTCGGAAAACAAAGCTGGGCCATAAACCTCCAGGCCAAGCCCGCTCTTTAGCCAAAGAGAGAGCATGGAAGTGTGAAAGTGTGTGTGGAAGGAGTTTGAACCCAGACGTCAGAACGAGTTCCTCCAACACGTTTTAATGAGGATTTATGAATTCCAGAAAAACTTAAAGCCCAAAAAAGATCAGATCTAAACTGCACCCAAAGCAAAACGCTGCCCGTGGACACCCAGGCTCTAATATACTCAGTGTGTACCCCACTGTACACGGTCCCTAAGAGGTTCTTAAGACCTTCAGCCCTTTATTTGCTTCCTTAGTTAACCCTGGAGGAGTGCGGGCTCTCCACTGGTGTCCCTCAAGGCTCTGTCCTGGGTCCTCCTCTCTTTCCTCTTTACACCCATTGCTCTCTTGTTGCAGTAATCAGCCCTCATGGCTTCTCCTAGCACTGCTATAATGATGACACTCAGCTCAGGCTTTCCCTCCCACTACCTGCAGTCGCATCCCAGCATGCCTGGATGTCAGCCCAGCACCTTAAGCTCAAGCCTGAGCTGCTGTTCTGCTGACAGCGTATCTATAAACATAGACTACAGTACATCAAAACAGTATAGAGTTCATGGTGAAGCCATCTTTTGTCAGACGAGCTGGCGTGTTGTTCAGGTAGGAATGTGGCACACCCCTTCAGGATGAAAGGCTTCAAAGCCTTCGCAAGGTTGTTCTAAAGGGGGGAACCATCACAGAGCTGTTGGAGGGTTTTACATCATTAACCCTGTGGGCACTAAGCCTACAAACCCCGGCCTGGAAGTATTTTTATATAGTGGGTCTCATAAAGGAAAACATCTCTAGCCTTGACCAAGACTCTGACAATTTAGAGGGCTACCTTGAAGCATGATGTCCCAGGAACATCTCTATAATGAGGAAGAGCTTCACTAGCTGGCCCATTTATCTGGGTAGATGGCAAAGTGGGTAAAGCCAAGCTAACTAAGGACCTACTGCTTACAGGACTATGTCTAGATATCAAGGGATTCTGATTCGTTAAAGTCCAGAGTTAGGAGATGAAAGCTGAGTCGACTAATCCCTGACGAGGTCATGGATAGAACCACAAGAGAAGGGATGCTTTGCAACAAGGCACTTCATGATCCATGGTCGAGCCAAACCCCACAAGTCAGTAGCCCCTGATAAATTTAGAGCACCGCAACTCAATGCTCCCCCTACAACCACATGTTGAGTTTGATTGTGGTCCTCAAGACACTCCAGGAAACCGTAGATTCGGACCCTGACCTCACCGGGCTCCTCGCCTGTTACCTTCTCTGAGGGATCCATGTTGGTAGTAACACAACCACATGTTCAGAGACTAGTTCACACCGAGCCTCAAGCTTCAGTGCCGAGAAGACTGATCTGTAAAGACCCTAATCCAGGGGGAACGGATCTCACCAGTCTGGCTTTAGGATTTTGGACTGTAATGGTTGGTGACCCAGTGGTGGTAGGCAGCTGGTTAAACCCTGCCATGGTGATAGGATCCTCGGAATCTTGGGAACGAGCTTTGGCATCCTGGAATTAAGTTTCCCCCCTTTTGGGTTTATACGATAGTAATCTAAATAAATACCAAATCATCGTTTACAGGGCCCTTTCAATCAGGAAGTGTCCATCCTGAACCCTAATACCGTAAACCGGTGGTCCCCAACCTGGTCCTTAGGGGCCTCAGATGCTCCACATCTTTGGTTCATCCCTATGTGTTCCAAGTTGGGTTTGAGCAGACAGGTGGACCACCTGGGTTGGCAACCTCTGCATTTTAGAGCAGGACTGGATCCCTGTGTCTCATGGTCACATGGTCCCAATGTGTCCCAAAGTCAAAAAGTCAAAGTGGAACATTAAGGACTGTCTGAAATGTCCCAAACGTGTTTCAGCTCGTTCTTAGTTCAGTAGAGCGATCCAGATGTGCATCTGCAGTCGTGGTGAGGTAATATCCCATTGTGTGTAAAGTTTAATTGACAGCTGGATTGACTCCAGGTCTGGGAATCAGACCTGAGTAACTGGATCTGGTTCCATAAGTAAAACCGAGGTACTAGAATGCAGAACCTGTCCTGCAGCATGTCATGTAGTATTTCGTGAACATAATTTCTGGTCCCAAATTTCACATCAGCTGTTAGAAGTATATTACTTGACCTCCAGGGTCTCCAGAGCTGCTATCTAAACTGGAGATTTTGGGGTTAACCCCACCCCCATCACCCCCACCACCTAGAACAGCACTCGCTTGAACATGGTATCAGCTATGTCGGCTTGTTGGTTGTAAACGTACCACAACTTCACTAAAGTATGTTCAAGAAACAAAGTCCCAAGCTAGTAAGAAGCTCCCACGTTAGCTTACTTCATATTGCCAGCTAATGTGGATGCTAGCTTCGTTTAGGCTAATGCTGCCTATAGGTTAGCCTGGCTGCTAGCTAGCTAAGATTGGTTTACGTGATAAGGAGCATAGGGCATCAACATTGCGTTACAGCTCAGGGAACCTCAGTGAAGGCAGGAGAAGTTTAGATCATATGGTTTTTTAAATGGTCTACTTTAGCATTTATGCTACCTTACAACATTGCGCCATCTGGAGAGGAGATGTTAGAGGAAGTGCTGGGGCAGACGAACAGACCTGATATTAATTTCTCCTCAGAGAAGAAGGAGAAGAAGGGTTTGCCAAGTGTCCCAGAGGAGTGCCAGGAATGAGATACGCACTGGGACCATAGCTCTCCTTCCAGATCATCCAAAACTTGATATGAGCCCAGTTCCACATCCTGGTTCCTTTTCCTGGATATTGTGGTTGGGATTGAGCTCGTAAGCTATCTGGACTAAAGAGGGAGTACCCTCTGGGATGTTCTGTGGGTTCTAATGATGTGAAAATGGGTTCTTTGGTTGAGGTGACAGAAGATTTAACCCAAGGTGTATACATTGAGTTGCTGGAGAACCGAGAAACATGAAATTCCTATCCCGGTATTCCAAGATGACAGTTTAGTACATTGACTTACATTACAAGTAGTTTTTGTCCTACACCTACAAGTTCCTGTAAAGTTCCTGTAAAGTTCTTTTAAAGTTCCTTTAGAGTTCCTGTAGCGTTCCTGTAGCGTTCCTGTAAAGTTACTTTAAAGCTTCTGTAAAGTTCCTATAAAATTCCTTTAAAGTTCCTGTAAAGTTCCTTTAAAGTTCCTGTAAAATTCCATTAAAGTTCCTGTAAAGTTCCTTTAAAGTTCCTGTAAAATTCCTTTAAAGTACCTGTAAAGTTCCTTTAAAGTTACTTTAAAAAGTTCCTGTAAAGTTCCTGTAACGTTTCTTTAAATTTCCTGTAAAGTTCCTATAAAGTTACTGTAAAGTTCCTGTAAAGATTTTGTAAAGGTCCTTTAAAGTTCCTGTAATGTTACTCTAAAGTTTCTGTAAAGTTACTGTAAAGTGTTTTGGAAACATAATCCAGTCTATTTAAAATGCCTGAACAGCTCAACACTGTTTGCTAAGCCATACAGTTAGCACCATGCTAACTGCTGTACACCAGCTTCGTAGCTCCAGTGCAGAAGTGAAGTTCAGCCAGCAGACGTGTCTTGACTGATCGGCTGCGTTTGGAATGGGGGAGGGTAAATGGGATTTCTGGTCTCCTGCTCCCGGGGTGTTTGTGTTAGCGTGTTGGCACGCTGGTGAACTCGTGTTCTCGGAGAGCAGATTGACACCGTGTGGTTTGTGGTTTTGTTCCAAACACCTGCGAGTGTGCCAACCTCAACAACAGCTACAGCACCGCCACACCGAGCTAAACAACCACACAAACACTGCGTCAACACTGAACACCGCTTTCAGAGCGCGTCGCTCGGTACGGTGATCGGCACCCGTTAATCTGAACACTGGTTTATAGGCATTCGGTCATATAGGGATTTAGGCCTTTCGGTTGGTTGGTGTATTGGTTGTGTGTTCCCAGATCTTACATTAGAGTCAGTTTAAGTGACTTTAAAAAAATTCTTTCAAAAATTAATATCATATAAAAATCAATTATAATAACTAGATAACTAATGATAACTAATCAGATAAACTTAGATCAAGTTAGATAAAATCCTATTACATTTTTATTTCCCATATATAAAACCTCTATATATAATTCTATATGGTTTTATATTAAATATATATAATTC
>JAMWET010000381.1:45000-67500 GCA_024036415.1 Prochilodus magdalenae
CTCATGCACATACGTGCAAGTCATGCATTGCACATTTAGCATTTCTAGCTAAAGTGTTACATGACCCATGCACATTGGTAGTGTCACTACAGAGTAAGATGTTGATAACAAACCAGGCCGCAGTTTATACCACCAGCCACTATAGCAGGCAGGACATCTACAGCCACCATCGCATGGCCACACCGCCCACATGTTCACAGTTCAGGACCCCGATCATCTCCTCAGAACACCACCCAAAACAAAGACATCCTCCGAGCCTGCTGCACAGAACTGCACTTTGTTGCAGCCCATGCGTACGGTACAGCCCATTTAGTGCATGTTCCTTCCTTATTAATACCTTCTGCACCCAATGCACACCACTGCAACTAATGCACAGCAAACGTCACATTTCCAGCTGTTTATAGAGCATCAGGTGCCACTTTGCAACCTCCCAAAGCATTCCAAAACAAGCATTCTAAAGTAGCTGCAGCCCACGCCTTGCACTTTTTGCATTTCTAGACGTTCAGATCGCAGTAAAGCACAGATTTTCGGGTGTTGTCGCCATAACTGCACCTCATGTACATTTCCCAGAGCTGCCAGTTTGAAAAAGCACCGGCAAGCACCACAAGCAGTGACACTGTTGCAACCCATGCAAACTTTGCAACTCCTGCAATAGATGGCGTATTTCATATTTCCTCTTGCTTAATAAAACATGGTATGTAACAGTCTGTGCTTCCTCCATAGAGTCGACTTTACAGTCCATGCGCCTCTGTGGACATGCTCCGAACATCGCAATAATCATGTAGCAATAATGCATATAACAGCAAGGGCACACTTTTAGGTGTTTGGAAAGCACTAATGCAGCAATCTGAACTTTGTCCTTTACTGTTCATTTGTGTCTGCTGGAATGAATGGAATTCCTGCTGGAATGTTTTTTAGATATTCCAAACTTGCACTTTATTGCAACCATGCATATGACTGTGACCCATGCGGTGCATGCATCCAACTCTTTAGAAAGCACTTGAGCGGCAATCTGAACTTCTTCCTGTACAGCCGTCTTTTCAGTTCATGCGATTCTGTGATTCCTGCTGGAATGTTTTTGGATATTCCAAACTTTTCCAAACTATTCCAAAAAACTGCACTTTATTGCAACCATGCATATAACTGCGACCCATGCGGTGCATGCATCCAGCTGTTTAAAAAAGCACTCAAGTAGCAATCTAAACTTCTTCCATATAGGTGACTTTAGAGTTTATGCATGTCTGTGATTCCTGCTGGAATGTTTTTTAGATATTCCAAACTTGCACTTTACTGCAACCATGCATATGACTGCGACCCATGCAGTGCATGTATCCAGCTGTTTGGAAAGCACTCAAGCAGCAATCTGAACTTCTTCCATACAGTGGTCTTTACAGTTCATGCGATTCCTGCTGGAATGTTTTTGGATATTCCAAACTTGCACTTTATTGCAACCATGCATATGACTGCAATCCATGCGGTGCATGTATCCAGCTGTTTGGAAAGCACTTAAGCAGGAATCTAAACTATTTCCATACAGCCGTCTTTACAGTTCATGTGTGTCTGTGATTCTTGCTGGAATGTTTTTGGATATTCCAAACGTTTCCAAACTATTCCAAAAAACTGCACTTTATTGCAACCATGCATATAACTGCGACCCATGCGGTGCATGCATCCCGCTGTTTGGAAAGCACTCAAGTAGCAATCTGAACTACTTCCATATAGGTGACTTGTGATTCCTGTGTGTCTGTGATTCCTGCTGGAATGTTTTTTAGATATTCCAAACTTGCGCTTTATTGCAACCATGCATATAACTGCAACCCATGCGGTGCATGTATCCAGGCTTTTGGAAAGTACTACAGCAACTTCTTTCACGTTGTTGCAGCTCATGGATCTCCTGCACAGTTCCTCGTGAGGTGTTCTAAACGCTACAGCTACTGCGACCCCTGCATGCGCATGTCGCATTTCTACCTGTTTGAGGCTGTAAACTCAGTAAGAGCCGCACTGAGCTACTTTTCTCCCAGTGCGCTCCGCAGAGCAGGAGGCTCTTTCAGTTTTTTCTTTCTTTCTGTCTTTCTCTTTTTTTCTCTTCCTCCAGGCCCACAGGGAGGAGGAGGAGGAGGAGGGGAGTGAATGTGAGTCTTTGGAGAGCCAATGAGGCGAGACCGGATGCGATATATCCTCTGGGACAACAGCTCTTCTGTTCCACACGCACCCTTCACCCTCCTCCTCCTCCTCCTCCTCTCCCACATGACGCCATTTACAGCATAAACCCTACCTCCTCCTCCTCCTCCTCCTCCTCTCCGGAAAGAAGAAGAAGTAGAAGAAGAAGAAAACACACACACGCACGCGCGCGCACACACGCACGCAGCCAGGACGAGAAGACGAGAGAGAGAGAGAGAGAGAGAGAGAGAGAGAGAGAGGAAAGAGTGTTAAAAGTCCCCGGGCCGCGCGCGCGCACGAGCGAGCACCCGTCTGTCCTCGCGCTCCTCTCTTGTTGTTGTGGTTGTTGCGAGTTGTGTTTGCGCGTGCAGCAGCAGCAGCAGCAGCAGGCGCTCCTTCTGCCCCATCTCTCCGGTTTGGACCCCGCGTGCCCCGCGTGAAAAAGTTTACGCGCCCCACTCTCTCTTTCTTTTCTTTCTGGCTCTCGCGGTTTTTGTGAATGGACGGAGGAGTGGACGCGGCTCGAGGCGCGTCTCGCGACTGTGGATTTACTCTTTAAGTGGAACTACAGAAGAGGAGGGAAAGTGCTGAGATCACGGTGAGTCTCTCTCTCTCTCTCTCGCGGGCGCGCGTGGGGGTCACTGGTGGACGTGACTCCTGCAGGAGCTCGTGCACGCTGGGGCTCTGCTTTAGCTCGCGCGCTTGGAGGGTGGACGGAGGGCCACATGCACGCTCAGCTGCCATGCAAGGAGTCATGCACGGTCCTTCTTTGGGGTCAACGACGGGGGGAAGGGGGGTTATGGCATGCAGGCAGCAGTGTGGGACCACCGTCTGGTCACGGTGGTGGTGTGTAGAGCGTGTAGATGCTGGTGTTGAGCAAAGTTGCGTGGCTGACGGTTGGTATGGTGCGGCAAGCCTGAGGAAAGTTCTGTGCTGGGCTTCTGTGTGCGGTAGCCTGGCCTGCTGTTGTTGCCTGTTGATTGTTGTTGAGACTGATCTCTGTGTTGGGTTTGATTAGCAGAGCTGCTGTGACTGGACACATCAGTGTTAGTGCTGATATTGATGTTGGGGAATGATTATTAGTAGGGGTGGTGGTAACAGCAGTAGGTGGGGTGTTAGTACTGGGATTAACACCATCATACAGTGTTCATAGGAGCGATATTAACACCAGTTTAGAATTAGAATTAATAAAAACATAATTTTACTATCACTACTACAACATTTACTAAGAATCGGCGCTTTCCAGGTGCAGTATTTAGACATTTAGACATATTTCAAACACGCGGAATTAAAAATAATAAATAAATAATAAAACTAGGAGTATTATTAGTAGTAATATTAGTATTATTATTACGAGTATTAGTTATTATAGTATCAGTAACTATGTTATAGTAGTTGTAACATCACTATAACAACATTTACTAATAACAGTCTATCTACAGATGTGTGTTGAGCAGTACTGAACACTGTTATTAGTAATAAAGTAATGTTAGTAGTAGTAACAGTGTTATAAGCAGTTATAACATTACTATTACACTGGAACTGAAGATTGGCCCATTTCCAGGTGGCCATTTCCATGTGCAGTAGAACGACATTTGAATGAACTGAACAGTCCTGAACACTGTTCTAAGTAGTAAAGTACTGATAGAAGTGTTAGTGAGCTTAGCATTATTAGCAGTGTTATAACTAGTCATAACATTATTATTAAATGTTTATTAGGGATAGTTTATCTCCAGGTAAAAGTGCTAAGCAGACACTCTCACCAAAAGTCACAAGCTTTATCCATATTAGTGTTAGTTACAGTATTATAAGAATAGTTATAACCGTTATAACGTTACCACGACAACGAGAAATCATAATTAGGCCATTTCCAAGTGGTCATTCCCGTATGCAGTAAAATGACACCTGAAAAGTTAAAAGTAATAAAGTTTTAAAAAGTTTATTAAGTAGTTTAGTTAGTATGTGGTAGAATCATTAGTGAGCCTAGTGTTAGTAACAGTGTTATAACTAGTCATAACATCACTGTTAGTGTTCACTAGGAATACTCCATTCCCAGGTAAAAGCTGAACAGCACTAAACACGGTAATTAGAGTTAATGTTAGTGTTGGCCCAGGTCTTAGTAATAACAGTGTTAGTAACAGTATTATAAGTGGTTATAACATTAGTTTTACCAGGTTCACCAAGAGAAAGCCATGGTTGTCATTCCCATATACGGTTAAACACACCAACATACTTAACCCTGTAATGTTAAGTAGTAAAATTAGCATTTGGTAAAAGTATTAGTGATCTTAGTGTTAGTAACAGTGTTATAACTAGTCATAACCTCACTGTTAGTGCTTACTAGGAATAATCCATGCCCAGGTAAAAGTGTTGAACAGCACTAAACACTGTTATTAGAGTTAATGTTAGTGTTGGCCCAGGTCTTAGTAATAACAGTGTTAGTAACAGTATTATAAGTGGTTATAACATTAGTTTTACCAGGTTAACTAAGAGAAAGCCATGGCTGTCATTTCCATATACGGTTAAACACACCAACGTACTTAACAGTGCTAAACCCTGTAATGTTAAGTAGTAAGATTAGCATTTGGTAAAAGTATTAGTGATCTTAGTGTTAGTAACAGTGTTATAACGAGTCATAACATTACTGCTAGGTGGCCATTCCCTATATAAGCATTTAAAAACTTTAAAAAACCTATATACTAAACAATGTCCAGAGAAGTAACAGCAGTATTAGTGAGCTTAGTATTAATAAAGGCATTACTAAGTTGTTATAGTGCATCTATAACATGCTATTTATAATCCATTACAGTATTATAAACACTCATAGCATTAATACTGCAAAGTTGCCGGTTAAGAAAAGTGCAGTAAGCAGGTAAAAGTAATAAAGAGTCCTGAGAAGTGTTATTAAGGGTGTTATTAGTGTGAGCACATCTAGCGTTAGTAAAGGTGTTATAAGTAGTCATATTGTTATTGCGATTTTTGTTGTTGAGTCGCACTTAAAAGTTCACATCACAGTTACAAAGCTGTTATTAGTAGTAATATTAGTATTAGTACAGGTATTAGTAGCCTTACTGTGGTATTTAAGCAGTATAGTATACTATAGTTACATAGTATTTAAATGGTTATTACATTGTTATTGCAACGTATCAACATTATATAAACTTTTATATAAAGTTTTGAAGTAATACTAGACAAAGTTAGTCTTGAGTAGTATTAGTAGTACTTATACAAGTATTACTAGCTAAAGTATTAGTAATGGTATTATAAGTGGTTATAGACTTGTTATTACAACCACGATAACTAACAACAGTTCCTTTCTACGTGACCGCCCCCCCACCAACCCCCATGCAGTATATAGGAATTTAAAAGTACTGAACAGTACTAAAGTTATTAGTAGTGATATTAGTATTAGTACTGCTATAAGTATTACTAGTAATGCTTCAGTAATAGCATTATAAGTAGTTATAGTATTGTTATTACAAGGTTATAACCTGAGAGTAATTTCCACATGCGCCATATAAGCACTTCAAAGTCCTGAGCAGTATTAAAGATGGTGGTTAAGAGTATTATTACTGTTGGTGCACGTACTACATGCAAATGTTTGAGCATATCTGGTCGAATGAAAATATGAAATATGGAAATATGAAAATATGTTTACACAGCCTCTACAGGAAGCTTAAATATGAAAATGATTTGCAAACTGTTCTGCACCAAAACAAAGATTGTGAGTTTTACATATTGGGAAAACACAGAATGTGAAATTTGCCATAACTTTTGCACAGACCATAAAAAAACACGTTATGCTCAGTAAATAAACGGTCATTCGTAAATATACATTCACTCAGCAACAAATACCAACTGTTTGACCAGGGGTGCCTAAACATTTGCACATAACCTCTATTATAATTACCCGAGTACTACTGTGACAGGTCCTGTAATGACTATCGCACTAGTGATAGTTCATGTGGGCGTATATGCCATACCTGAATATAAACATTCTTTACAGTTAAGCGTTTTTATTATTTAAGGTATTTTAAGGTATTTAATGGCACTTAACAAAGTACCTTCAGTAATACTAGTGTTAGTACTGATAGAAGTATTGTTAGTGATCAGGTGGTAGTAATAATGTAGTATTGTTATAAGTAGTCATAGTATTAATACTGCAGTGGTACTAACTAAGAATTAAGCTCAGCCTATACACAGTAGTTAAGTACTGAACAGTTAAAAGGCGTGAACATTGTACTGAACAGTGTTAATCAGTGTTATGCACTAGCACTCTAAGTACTAGTGTTAGTGCGGTAACAGTTTGTGTAGTTAGCTCGTTAACACGTTAGCTCGTTTTCTTAAGTCTAACTCTAGCCTTGGTCCAAACCGAACCTAAGTCTAGCCCCGCTGCTGCTAAGTTCCACCCGGTAGACTGAAGATAAGCTGACGTTAGTTAAGTCTTAGTGTTGGTAATAGAAAGGTTATAAGTGGTCATAGCGTTATTATTGGAATGCTATTAATGAAGAATAATTATTTAAGGTGGATATGCTGTTATGACTGCCTGCAGGTTAAGATATCTTAAGCCGGTGACAGTTTTTTAATGTTTACTGAACATTAGTTAAGCATTGCTTCATGTTCGTTAGTCAGCTGTTACTGTGAAATGTGTGGTATTATTAGTATTAGAGTTAATATTAGTATTATTATTATTATTAGTGGTAGTAGTAGTCATATATGTTTGGCTTCTCCAATATGGATCAAGCCTGATGGACTCTGATCTACATGTTCCTTTGAGTGAAGACTCCCCGTTCAGATTGTGTGTAGTCCAGGACCAGACCTAATCATTGTCCAGGACTATTAGCCCTAGTGCTCGGTCAGTCCTACAGTTGTATGGTACAGATATGTGACCAGGCATTCCACCGGTGTCTCAGAGCGTTCAAGGAATGGACCTACTGATGTGTACTGTCTTCAGATGGCTAGACCTCCGTCTGTCAGGGACCCTAGAAGTAAGACCCAGGCCTAAAGGCGTCCCCCAGGACATGTCCTGATCTGTAACAGTCTCCTAAAGGGGTGTATGGTGGGTATCACAAACACAAAACCAGAAGACGTCTTCAGGTGTCCAGAAAACACCAACTGTGTACCCACCTACCGTTAATCCACCCACTGGTAATCCACCCACTGGTAATCCACCCACCGTTAATCCACCCACTGTTAATCCATGGGTAAGTTGGTCGAGACGTTTTGGGAGATGTTGGGCCTTCTGGGTTTCCACCAGGAACGTCCACCTACAGGACACAGGACAGAGTTCAAAGAGATCCTCCTTAGTTTCACCTGAAGCTACTTTCCTGAGTTGTAGTGATATCCAACTATCGGAAAGTTCTAGAAGTTTCCAGATGAAGTTGTTTTGAAGGGTGGACAGGTTATGGGACTCTCGTTCCTAGCACTAGTCTCACCTCCAGGCCCTCTCTGAAGACGTTCCTAGCCTCCCAGGACTTATCTTGTGTTGGGCTAACAGGGTTTGGGTCTATTGTAGATTATTGGCGGGTGGAGATCAGGGAATTGTTGTAGAGGTGAGGGCACACCTACAGAAAATGATAGAGGGCAATGGTACCTACACCTTTAATTAGAGGCAGTGAGGTTCTCCAGAGGGAACCCAGTGCCAGGATCCCTGTAATTGCAGGTGTGGGCAAGGCGGCCGACAGGTGGCATGGCCTAGCCGCTTTGATGATCATCCTTAGCGAGGCTTTGCTCCGCAATGGAGAGTGTGTTTATGCACGGGGACGCTGATTTGCATGACCGTGTTTGTTAGGCGTTCCCGTTGGCTGAACCGGCGGTGATTTGCATAGGCACTGTGTGTAGGCACTACATTGGGTTTGACATTCCTGTGCTCGCATTAACTCTCTTCCTCCTCCCGCAGGACTTCAGATGTGTTCCCAGTGTGCCGGAGAGTTCCCTCTTCAGAGCACAGATGGAGATGAGAGCTCAAAGTGGCGGCAGCGCCGGACCACCGGACGGTGGCGACGGAGAAGAGGCGCGGGATGCCCTGGTGCTCCCGCTCCACCAGATCCGGACCATTCACACCAGCAATGAGTACACAGAGGGGCCGGTGGCCACCTCCGGCTACTCCAGGACTGCTGACTTGCGGCCCTCTGGTCCCTCGGTGGACGAGGGGGTAGTGCCGGATGGTACCACACCTCGGGACTCCAGGGACATCCAGGACTCTAGGGACTTTCGGGACTCTCGGGACTCTTCACAGGGTGCCCGTTCTCCCCAGAGCGTCGCAAGCCGGTCCACGAGTGGCACCAGTGAGGGATCTTGCAGCAACTCCTCAGAGCAAAGGCTTCTGGGGAACACCAGCAGCACAACGAGCGAGCAAGTGCCAGTGGTGCGAGTGCAACCCAAGCGATCAGAGGTTAAGCAAGAGGAGCTGAAGCCCCTGACCGTGGGGTCTGGTAGCGGGAAGCAGCACTCCCAACGCTGCGAGCAATGCCAGCGCTGCAAGTGCGAGGACTGCAGGAGTCCAAGGTCGCTCCCAGCCTGCTGGGTGTGTGGGCGGAGGTGCCTGTGTTCAGCCGAGTCGACCGTCGACTACGTCACCTGCGTCTGCTGCCTCAAGGCCCTGTTCTACCACTGCTCCACCGATGACGAGGACGTCTGCGCGGACAAGCCCTTCTCCTGCCAGCAGTCGCACTGTTGTGTGCGCTGGTCGTCTGCCGGCGCCCTGGCGCTCGTCCTGCCCTGCCTGCTGTGTTACCTCCCCGCCCGAGGCTGCTTGGCACTCTGCCAGGCCTGCTACGACCGCACTCACCGGCCCGGATGCCGCTGCCGGCAAGCCAAGGCTTCCCGCTGCAAAAAGAACAATACGGAAAAAGACAGCCACATGGGACATGACTGTTGATCTTCTTCTCCTCCTGGACATTGTAGTTTTGGCACTGTAGACCGAGCGGGGTGGCGGACTGACAAGAACGGTGTTTGAAGTTGCTTGTTTGTGTTTGTTTGTCCCTCCTTGTCGTGGCGGTGGGGGTGTTCTTTCCGAAGCAGGATTTCCCAGTCCAGCTGGACAGCCGAAGCCGCAAGTGAGCACTGTCCGGTGGGCACGGATCCTCGATGCTCACCTGACCGGGGCTGACGTTACCTGGCTGACTGGGAAGCCTTGCTTGATGAAACATCCCCACCCACCCCACCATGTCCAGCTAGCGCTCCCCGCGGAGCGCAACCGTGTCTTCTCCGTCTCTTGTTACACGGAAGTCCGGAATGTTAGCAATATTGACCTTCAGTAACACGACTGATAGCGTTTTCTCAGACTAACCTTTGTGCGTAGCAGCCACGAAGTTTGTGAACTAGCCGGTGACCGCTTCTCAGAGATCTTTTATTTTTGTACATATAATATTTCGACTGTGAAACTGAAAACAGCAGCGTGCCAAAACCGAGGCACCTTGACAGATTTTTATAAATATAAATATATATATATATGAAACCTATATGATAATACATATACAGCGCTGTGCATTCGTCCGGAATGCATCTCAATCAATATATTTTTTTTATATATATATATATATAAATGTTTTTGCCTTACAGAAGCCTTACCTGAACGATCCCTTACAGCTACCCTTGTAAAATTGTACAGTGACCCTGGGACAAAAAAAAAACAAGACAAACAAAACAAACTTTATTTTCTAATTCCAGCAGGTTGTTTTAGTGTAAAGAATATTTATTTGAAGTTTTATTATTTTATAAAGATGTATTTATTTCAAGAGGCATCTTATAGACATCACCCTAACTTCTGTTTTCTTCTTTGAGAGAGATTGAAAAAGAGAGTTCCCCGGTTGAGAGGAATGTTCTCGGCCGCGGTGTGTCGTGGTATATGATGCGTATGTTCACTATAAATTAGAAAATATATTAACGTTTTTTCCCAAATCCAACCCGTGCCTGTTTCTCCGTGTCGTTTCTGCCCTGCTTGCTTCGCAACATCTCGCCACAAAGGAGCCATTGTTCGGGATCTTCTGCTGGGGATCCGCTGTCAGGCTAGCGTTTCACGGCCCGGGGGGTTGGGATCTAGGAGCGTCCCGGGTCGGTGTGACGGGGAAAGGTGACGAAAGTGGCACAGAGGTGCTCGGCCCCCTTTACGGAAGGGAAGCTCGGGTAGGGAGTCTAGGGATCCTTCAAGCCGCCCGTTAAGAGGACACGGTCCAGCTCCAGTGGATCCTCTGTAGCACCTTGGCTCGTTCGCCGGCCCTTTCACAAAGGAGCCATTGTTAGGGATCTTCTGCCGGGGATCCGCTGTCAGGCTAGCGTTTCACGACCCGGGGGGTTGGGATCTAGGAGCGTCCCGGGTCGGTGTGATGGGGAAAGGTGATGAAAGTGGCAGTGCTTGGCCCCGTTTGCGGAAGGGAAGCTCGGATAGGGAGTCTAGGGACCAGCTCCAGTGGATCCTCTGTAGCACCTTGGCTCGTTCGCCGGCCCTTGAAATGAAAGGAGCCAGCGGAGCGAGTGTGTGGATGATGGCGTAACATCCACCCGGTAGGCCTCCTGTTTGTTTATCGAAGCATACCTTCATGGCTTCTTCGCTGCAAGCCTCTCGCATCCAAGTCTACAATCAAAATTCCTTTTGGCCTTTATTCCCCCACTTCTATCCCGAACGCGCTGCTAGAACTAGTTTCATCCCGTCTGCCTGTGCAGGGAAGCAGAGCCAGGGGCGTTTTTTTTTTTTTTTTTCTTCTTCTTCTCAGGCCTCCCGTGCCGGCAGGAGATCCTGGCCGCCTCCGCTTCCGCGAGGAACATCTGGTCCTGGTTTAGCCGCCGAAGCGTGCGGAGCGCTATCTGGCAGGACTGTTGCTGTTGGCAGGCCGTTGTTTGCCGAGCTCTTCCGTGCTGTGGAAAGTGCCCCGAGGGGAATACGAAAACCAGATACGCTGGACGCCGGATGGGACTCGCCATTATTAATAGCAGGGCTAGTACGAGCACCCCTGACAGCGGTACTACCGTGTGCCCTGTGCCGGCTACAGTAAGGCTGTTTTGGAAAACCGGTCTTGGGAATATTCCTTCAGCCAGGGCCGGGAGATGCACCGGGGCTTCACGTGTTGGTGCGTGTTTGTATTAGCAGCTGACAGACGGCCCTAGCCTACGGCGGGCCTGGGTAGCCCCTCGTTTTGCCCCCGTGCCATTGTTTTAAGCCGTGAATAGGAGGGCAGAGATGGTGGTGGGGTTGGGCTGGGGGGGACGGGTGGGGTGGAGGTTGGTTAGTTGGCCAGAAAGGCCTTGTCGAGGGTTAAAGAGGTTCGTTTGAATAACAAAGGCCCGAACAGTTTACTCCGCATTCAGTCACGGCCGCATTCATCCTGCTCTCTGGTGCGGCCTCCGTCGCCCCCCACGCCTCCTCCGCTACCTGCTTGGCATTCTCACGGGGAGCCTTTGCACTCTGCGAGTGTGTGTGCGTGAGCGACGGCACGCACGCTCGCCAGCTCGCGTGTGAGCGCCGAGCACGTTGTTATGGGTGGCACAAAGGAAGAATGGATTAGGAGCGCAGGGAGAAGTGACACCCGTCTGAAAGAGCCTCCCCGCACACAAAGGACAAGCTCCGGAGCGATGGGGGAAATATTGATTCCTTCAGCTCGCAGGCGCAGAAGTGGGTCAGGGAGAAGCTGGGAGGGCCGACCTCGATAAACAGAAGGCCTCTCACACTCGCACACACGCACGCACTAGACGGCAATCCGTCATCTGGAGTTATCGCTGACCCGGGTCAAAAGGAAGTTACTCAATTTGGGCCTGCTGTGTTTGGGGCTGTTCTGCTGAAGGATGTTTGGATGGGGTGGGGGGGCGGTGGCTGGGGGGGGTTGTAGAGAGAGGTGGGTGGGGCGGTGGGGTGTCTATCATTTCCACACCGTTTTCCAAAAGGGGGCTTGACTGACTGAGCCTCAGCAGAATGAAACGAGTGTCTAGAGCTCGAGGAATTAAAGGGGCGAGGTGAGGAAGTCCCGGCTCTAATCTGCTCACTTCTGGGCTCATTTAGTGGAAACACTGAACACTCTGGACCTGCTGCTGAACACTTTCACCTGTAATAAGACTACTGAATTAAAAACGCCCATGCTTTGATGTCTTTTTTTTAATGGTTATTTTTGGTTGAAATAAATACAAATTAAATATGAAATAAAAATAATAAAACGTTTCATTAAAATGTTAATAAATTAATACAGATACGGAAATAAATTTATTTATTTTTTGATCAATAAATTATTTATTTATTTTTTAATCAATAAATAAAATATATTTATTTTCTTTTTTTCCAAAACCAGACATAAAACCCATTAAAAAAAACTAATAAATTTTGGTCAAAGCTAACGAATATCATAAATATAAATTATTATTGTTATATTCGTAATACCGTTTTATTTTATTACGATTTTTAAAACTGTTTTAAACAAAAAAAAATGATTAAAAAAGGCATAAATATGTAAATAAACACAGAGAACTTAATATATGATGTAAAAATGATTGGTCATGAACACATATTTACCTGAAGGAATATTCAAATGTTTGTTTTTTGGGCTAAAAATAAATAAACACAAAACGATAAAATACGCAAACACACAAACGAATAAACACGCTGGTCTGAAGAATACCCTGCTCCGGAGAGAGTCTCTGTTGGAAGGCAGGGTAGGACCGAACAGAGCGAGTGAGCTAGAGAGAGAGAGTGAGCGAGCGAGTGTGCTTTCTCTTTTAGCCGAGAGCGCGAGAGCGAGGGTGGGGGTGGATTTGGCAGTGGTGCAGTTGGAAAAGCCCCCAGAGCGTCTCTCTCTTTGTTGGTTTTAGCCGGCCAGTGATGCCGCGGAGCTCCGGCTCCTTTCTCTGTGCTCAGCAAGGCAGAATAGTCGTCAGGAAGGAAGGAAGCGGCCCATTCTGTGGACTCCTATTGTCTGACCACCAGGCCCGGGCAATCAAACATCAGCGGCAGGGGGAGCGAGGGAGGGAGGGAGGGAGGGAGGGCACAGGAGGCGGGGGGAGGGGGGAGGCCTGTGTTCCATCCCAGAGTTTTTATCTGCCTCTGGCAGTCGGGGTCCTTGACAGACCCGGGCAGGTTATAATAGGCTCTTCCGTAAACACGGTAAAAGCCAGCCTGATTACAGTAATAGCCTCCGACGCTCCGAGTGCTTCGGCGTTCCAAACCCGCGCGCCGGGAGATTAACAGGCCGAGCGCGGAAAGGAAAACAGGTCTGAGGCTTCGAACCCTCCAGAGTTCTGAATGGAGCTGGCCGCCAACTTTGTTTGCGTGTGCGCTGTGAAAGCCAGGACACGCTCAGGAATCCGTACCATCCGTACTTCAGAAAGCCTGCCTCGGCATTCCTCCCCGAGCGAGGCGGTGACTCTACCCGAAGGCCGGGAAGATTAAGTTTCCCAGAGAAAGAGTCCGTAATTGTAAAGCCCTTGTTCTGTTCCCTCCCTCCCTCCCTCCCTCATTCCAGCTTCTCCCTCTTTCAGTGACATGCCTCGGATCATCCCGTACCATGCGGTTACTTCAGGGCTCTGTTGTTTGACTTCCTTCACATGGTTCTAGATTCCATTACATGGTTATGCTACATGGTTCCCCAGTGCCTGGAGTGGTGCTGTGATCTATGGTCTGGAATTTCTAAGGGGGTACTTCATTCCCGGTACTTCATTCCCGAATTCTTGATACTGTTCCTGGATACCAGATATCCTTCAAGAATTCCATATGTGGTTCAAGGAAACCTGGTGGGGTTCTAGAATCCCTGCCTTCCCTGTAGAATCGTTTTTGTGGTTCAATAATTCCCAAAATGGTTCCGGAATTCCTAAAGTGTTCCTGATCTGGTTCTAGAGACCATGTTATGGTTCAAGCGTTCCTATGTGGTTTCAGAACAGTAGGATACTGCATCCCATGGATTTTTTTAGAATGCCTGAGTTGGTATTAAAATTCCTGACGTATAATTTCTAATGTGGTCGAAGAGTTCTTGATATGGTTCTAAAATTCAAAATGCGGTTCTAGAAGTGGTACTAGAATTCCAGTAGGATGCAACATAGTAATTCTAGAACGCCAAAGTTGTACTTCAGCCACTCAAGTGGTACTGCAATCCCTGGTGGGGTTTCGTAATCAGTGACAGGGTTCTAGAAAGTGGTTCTCTAGTGCCTGAAATGATTGTAAACTGAATTGGCACTAGAAGCTCTGATGTGGTTCTGCAAGGTGTTATGTAGAATTCCTGTAACCAGTTCCATGTAACTCCAGATCTCTGATATTTTCTCCTTTGGAGTCTTGGTTCCTCTCAGTGGTTCTTCTTCATGCTCTTAGAGAGTTCTCCTTTGGAGTCTTGGTTCCTCTTAGTGGTTTTATCACCAGCTTTTAGGGAGTCTCATCTTTGGAGGCTTTGTTCCTCTTAGTGGTTCTTCTTCATGCTCTTAGAGAGTTCTCCTTTGGAGTCTTGGTTTCTCTCAGTGGTTCTTCTTCGTGCTCCTAAAGAGTTCTCCTTTGGAGTCTTGGTTCCCTTTCAGTGGTTCTTCTTCATACTCCAAGGGAGTTCTCTCACCGATTCTTCATCATGCTCTACGAGTGTCTCCCATTCAGTCTTGGTTCCTCTTAGTGGTTCCATCCTAAGCTCCTGTGGAGTTCCACCTTTGAAGTCTTGGTTCCTCTCACTGGCTCTTCTTCATGCTCTTAGAGAGTTCTTCTTCATGCTTCCGGAGAGTTCTCCTTTGGAGTCTTGGTTCCTCTCAGTGGTTCTTCTTTATGCTCCCGGGGAGTTGTTCTTTGGAGTCTTGGTTTCTCTCACCGATTCTTCCTCATGCTCTACGAGTCTCTCCCATTAAGTCTTGGTTCCTCCTAGCAGTTCTATCTTAAGCTTCTGTGGAGTTCCACCTTTGGAGCCTTGGTTCCTCTCAGTGGTTCTACCTCCAGGAGTTTCTCTTTTTTTTACCTCACGCTGTCTGGGAGGTTGTTTTGGGTTGGGTCTTGGTTCTTCTCAGTGGTTCTACCTCATGCTCCTGCAGGGTCTCATGCTCAGCGAGGAGCTGGGCCTGTATTTATAGGAGGCAGCTTTGGGATGATATCAGTTCTAGATAACGCCATACGCCCCAAACCGAAAGCAGAGAGCTCTCACTGACCGGAGATCCCATCTGTCTCAGTGAGGTGCAGTTCGCGAGAACTTCACCTTGAGTTTGTGTCAGGTATGTGAGGTACTTGTGGTCCTTACAGGAAGACAAGCTACCAAAGGAGTCATACCAAGAACCGAGGTGTACACCTTGCCGTTCTCTTGGTTACAAACAAAGCTCACACAGGATATGGCCGTGATCCTCTGTTAGCGCTCTGAAAGTGCTTCACACACACAAACGTTTCTGAGAAACTGGAGTTGTGTGTGCTGCTTCCTGTGGAAACTAACCGCACACGCACTCGCGCGCGGCAACAGCGAGCCGAGCCGCCATACACACCTCTACACTGTCTACACAATGCCACCAAACACCTTCCCAGGATCCGCCAATGAGCTGAGCTTTGGAGGTGAGGTTTAGCATGCTAACTCGTTTTCCTGTCCTCCTTTCCACCCGTATCCCACTCCCGTAAAGCTAGCATCATCCCTCCTTCCTCCGGCCCTCACCACGGTGAGCCCTGGTGCTGTGTAGGAGGAGACGCTAGTAGAGAGAAAGAGAGAGGAGGCGTAAGTGAAAACGAAAGCTAAGCCTGTGACCTCAGACTGGCGATTCTATACAGCTTCGTTCTGGAACATCACTGAGCTTCCCAACTGGAGCACTCCAGAGATTCGATTCAGGAAGGTTCTGACTAGCATGCATGCTAATAATCGTCAGCTGACGATATCAGTCCGAAATAAAACCCTCCCTCGTTACTTTCAGGCTTTGGGCCTAACACTCTGACTCTGGAGGGATACATGTAGGATGCTGTGCAGCAATATAGCCCCTCCCCCGCTGCCCACAAAAAAAAACCCTGGTTCCTTCAACACCACCGTACAGACCCCCGGACAGACGCTAGTGTACATCGCAGTGCACGTTCAGGTCAACGATAAAGGCCACAAGTGCAACGACAGGTGGACAGATGGACAGCAGAAAAGGCCTGACCTTTAAGATCGTTAGGTGAACTCTCTATAGCGATGCATGTGTAACATGTAGATGGTGGTAGCAGCCATTATTGCAAAACAACAACAAAACAACAACAACAACACCAACAACAACAACAACAACAATAATAATAATAACAATAACAATAATAGTCAATTTCATGAGTTTGTGAATTTTCAAATATTTAGAATATTTAGAATAGTAAGAAAATGAGTTCATATATCTGTACATTCTTACATACCACCCCCCCCCCCACACTGACTACCCCACACCCCATACCCCCCTACCCCATACCCTCACTCCATACCCCATTTAAACAGCTACATGACCCAGAACTGGTCTGTCCAGTTAGGCCTGCAGAAAACACCCAGCCAGGACGGTGTCGGGGTAGGGTCAGTAATGAT
Source organism: Prochilodus magdalenae (assembly GCA_024036415.1). Classification (NCBI taxonomy): domain Eukaryota; kingdom Metazoa; phylum Chordata; class Actinopteri; order Characiformes; family Prochilodontidae; genus Prochilodus; species Prochilodus magdalenae. The sequence goes on from JAMWET010000381.1 coordinate 61,620, forward strand.
CCAATAACACAATAACCGTTTGATTAACAATAGGAGACTGTGGTAACGGAAGCCGCACATGGGAAAGACCTAAGCTATCTAGAAAGTTAATTAGCCACACATTCACACCGTGACCAGGATCCATCACACGGCGTTAAAATATTTCCTTTTGTGTAACATGCACCAATTATACATATGGTACTACCATACTGTACTACCAAACAGTCCTACCAAACAGTACTACCAAACAGTCCTACCAAACAGTATTACCATACAGTACTACCAAACAGTCCTACCAAACAGTACTACCAAACAGTACTACCATACTGTACTACCAAAAAGTCCTACCAAACAGTACTACCAAACAGTATTACCAAACAGTCCTACCAAACAGTACTACCAAACAGTCCTACCAAACAGTCCTACCAAACAGTCCTACCATACTGTACTACCAAACAGTCCTGCCAAACAGTCCTACCATACTGTACTACCAAACAGTACTACCAAACAGTACTACCAAACAGTCCTACCATACTGTACTACCAAACAGTACTACCAAACAGTCCTACCAAACAGTCCTACCAAACAGCCATTCCAAACAGTCCTACCATACTGTACTACCATACAGTACTACCAAACAGTCCTACCAAACAGTCCTACCAAACAGTATTACCAAACAGTCCTACCAAACAGTACTACCAAACAGTACTACCATACTGTACTACCAAAAAGTCCTACCAAACAGTATTACCAAACAGTCCTACCAAACAGTACTACCAAACAGTATTACCAAACAGTATTACCATACAGTACTACCAAACAGTACTACCAAACAGTCCTACCAAACAGTACTACCAAACAGTACTACCATACTGTACTACCAAACAGTCCTACCAAACAGTACTACCAAACAGTACTACCATACTGTACTACCAAACAGTACTACCAAACAGTACTACCAAATAGTATTACTATACAGTACTACCAAACGGTATTACCAAACAGTATTACCATACAGTACTACCAAACAGTCCCATCATACTGTACTACCAAACAGTATTACCATACAGTACTACCAAACAGTCCCACCATACTGTACTACCAAACAGTCCTACCAAACAGTCCTACCATACTGTACTACCTAACAGTATTACCATAGAGTACTACCAAACAGTCCCACCATACTGTACTACCATACAGGACTACCTAACAGTACTACAAAACAGTACTACCATACTGTACCACCAAACAGTACTACCAAACAGTCCTACCATACTGTACTACCATAAAGTACCACCATATAGTACTACCAAACAGTACCACCATACAGTACTACCATATAATACAAACATACAGGACTAGCATACAGTACTACCACACTATACCATACTGTACTGTCATACAATACAACCATACAGTACTAGCACACAGTACTACCACACTATACCATACAGTACTGGCATACAGTACTACCACACTAAACCATACAGTACTAGCATACAGTACTACCACACTAAACCATACAGTACTAGCATACAGTACCAACATATAGTACTACCATATAGTAATACCAAACAGTACCACCGTACAGTACTACCATATAATACAACCATACAGTACTAGCATACAGTACTTGCATAAAGTACTACCATACAGTACCACACAGTTAGTACTACATAATAATACTCTATTATATAATACACTACCATATAATAATATTCTAATATAGAATATATATAGTACTGCTACAAAGCACTATATAATACATATGACCAGAAATTATCCGCTCTCGTTAATAATCAATCGATTCCAGCCACTTAGCTATCGATGTGAATGCAGGGCTTTACTTTCGGGGTTAGCTGTAATGCTACATTAGCGAAACTGACCTGCAGACATCAGCAGTCACGAATTTGCATATATCCACTTTTTCAGCCTACAGCGGTTAGCTCCACCCACTCACACTGAAGTTATAAGGTGAGTTTAGCCTGGACTGCTTTCTAAACTACGCCCAGCCAATAAGAACAGAGCTCATTTACATATATCAGTAGCCTGAAGGGGACATACATAAACAGCAAGTTGGAAACCATCCATGTAAAAATGAATTACGGCTCTTTCAGGTACGTTAAAACAACCAGCGTCGTAAAGGGAACACTGCATGTGGAATACAGGGTGTTTAGAACCATAGTAATCTGGAAAAAGAGGTAGAACCCTCTTAGAACATGCACACCAACACTCTCCAGTGCAGACACACCCACCCAAATACCTACATACCTACCATACCCTGGTATCAACACCCCTATACAGACACCCAGACCGACTGGTGTAGGTCTCAATGCACATTCAGGTCACTGAAGAAGACCACGGTGCAGCGGCAGGTGGACGGATGGACAGCAGGAAGGGACGAGGTGAAAAGGCCTGACCTTTCCACAGCGCAGCGGACGTCAGCGTGCATTAGAAAGAGGAAGCAATTCCTGAATGAAGAGCTGAGCTTCGGAGAGGGTCAGAGGGGTCATCAGGGCCCAGGGGGGAGTAATTAAAGAGGAAGTAAAACTGTTCAGGGGGGCAGCGGGGGCTCAGCATGGGGCACTTGGATGGCTTGAGGGACGTTTAGGGGGAGTTAGGGGGGAGTCTGTGGATGGGAATGTCGAGTCTTGGTGTTCTGAATGTGCGGTGAAGTGTAGCGCTCCAACAATCAGTCCCAGATCCCAAGCGGATGGTGTTAGGCAACTGTGGGAGGTGGGGGTAACGGCACGTATATCAGGTAGTCACTTAGGTGTTGCAAAGCCACTGGTATGGTATCCCAGGTGGTTACTAATGCTATGTATATGTGTTTGGTCTGCTGTGGTCGGCTTAAGCTTGGACAAACATGCAGCAGTAAGAGGTTCGGCTGAGTTACGACACCAGGAACCTTCGGGAATGAATAATAAACGGTCCTGCTGCCGCACCACAATGCCTGGCTGTGTGCGTTTTCATGCTCCTCATTTGCCAGTCCAGCTCTACTCTGCGAGAACAAACAAAGCTTCTTTCACTGCATGGCTGTGAGCCACGGTGCATGGACAGATCCCGGAAACTTCCGCCAAGGTTTGCATGTTTTGCAAATCAGCCAATTCCAAACCATGATGTTCACTGCAGTCCATACTTTGAACATTCATGACAGCCAACCTGTAGAACAACACCTTCCTAGCAGACGTATCTTCAAGGTTCTCCAATAAACACTCCTTAGAACTAGACTAGATATTACAAGCCCATAAACGCCCCGGATAAACGCTTCTATACTCTAGAACAGGAGATATCAGTCCATAAACACTCTCAATAAACACTCCTACACGCTAGAACAGGAGATATCAGTCCATAAACACTCTCAATAAACACTCCTATACGCTAGAACAGGAGATACCAGTCCATACACACCCTCAATAAACGCTCCTATACGCTAGAACAGAAGATATCAGTCCATAAACGCCCTGGATAAACGCTCCTATACGCTAGAACAGGAGATATCGGTCCATAAACACCCTGGATAAACGCTCGTACAGTATACGCTAGAACAGGAGATATCAGTCCATAAACGCCCTGGATAAACGCTCCTATACGCTAGAACAGGAGATATCGGTGCATAAACGCCCTGGATAAACACTCCTATACGCTAGAACAGGAGATATCAGTCCATAAACGCCCTGGATAAACACTCCTATACGCTAGAACAGGAGATATCGGTGCATAAACGCCCTGGATAAACGCTCCTATACGCTAGAACAGGAGATATCAGTCCATAAACGCCCTGGATAAACACTCCTATACCCTAGAACAGGAGATATCAGTCCATAAACACCCTGGATAAACGCTCCTATACGCTGGAACAGGAGATATCGGTCCATAAACGCCCTCAATTAACACTCCTATACACTAGAACAGGAGATATCAGTCCATAAACGCCCTCAATAAACGCTCCTATACACTAGAACAGGAGATATCAGTCCATAAACACTCTCAATAAACGCTCCTATACACTAGAACAGGAGATGTCAGTCCATAAACGCCCTGGATAAACACTCCTATACTCTAGAACAGGAGATATCAGTCCATGAAAGCCCTGGATAAACGCTCCTATACACTAGAACAGGAGATATCAGTCCATAAACACCCTGGATAAATGCTCCTATACGCTAGAACAGGAGATATCGGTTCATAAACACCCTGGATAAACGCTCCTATACGCTAGAACAGGAGATATCGGTTTATAAACACCCTGGATAAACGCTCCTATACACTAGAACAGGAGATATTGGTCCATAACCGCTCTGGATAAACACTCCTATACACTAGAACAGGAGATATCAGTCCATGAAAGCCCTGGATAAACGCTCCTATACACTAGAACAGGAGATATCAGTCCATAAACACCCTGGATAAACACTCCTATACGCTAGAACAGGAGATATCGGTTCATAAACGCCCTGGATAAACGCTCCTATACACTAGAACAGGAGATATCGGTCCATAAACGTCCTGAACAGGAGATATTTCATAGATATATGTCTCCACTGGTTTGATGAGGTCTACACTGCCAGGCTGGAGACTGCAGGACATCTTATCTGACAGTACTCAATACAGAACCATGAAAAGTATTTGCCTTGTTTCCTGCGTGTTTGTAGATTCCTAACAGTGTGTTGTTTCAGCTCCTCACACTCATGTAATGTAAGACAAAGATAATAAAATGCAGGGTTCTGAAAGATCATATCATTTGCTGAAGTTCATCATCAATGCAAATTCCCATAACTAGAAGCTGGACTGTGGCAGGAGGCAATGTACCTGCCAGTCTGGTCGTATGAAGTTCTAATGGTGGAATGCTGTGCCAGCTTTACACAAGATGTAATGGAGCAACTCTTGCCAACTGCACCAGGCAAGTGTGTCCTCTGCTGCCTAGCAGGTCTGTTCACTCATGCTGGCATTTAATGGGTGCTTTTTTACACGGATGATTGAATCCGATTGAAAAACGAAATGTTGTTCCCAACTGGAACCAAGAAGTACTGGATCCTTTAGCACGACGACATCCACGGGCATCACAACCTCTTCCACATCTTCTCCAGTAGTTGATCCGTGTGGGTTTCTGGATACAAACAAACATCTGGAATAACAACCCAAATGCTCCCAGGTCATCTATCCACTCCGCGATCTTGGTACTACAGTTCACTCCCGCTTTGCAGCGCCCTCTGTTGACGCTGATGACGTATCCTTTGACGTTCCGCTAAAACCAGGTGCAAAGACAGGCTGCTTTCCTGAACAGCACCAAGGTTCTAGGAAGCCTGAACGCCTTCCATCGTTCTACCTTCACTTGAAAACTTCCTTTTGAGGGCGCCAACACTTTTTCACGGCACTGAGTGCACTCCACATTCTGCATTGCGTTAGGGAGGCCAGACTTCACTCCCACTTCGGGCACTAAAGACAGCGCACCGCGAACTAGACACCTTGCACTGCAGTTCTCCTCAGACACTGAACCCGTTACCGCAGTGACAGGAACTCACTGCCCACGCGTGAGCTACAGGCTCTAACTCTGTCTGAGTGGGCGGCTTGCCTTATCACACGTACCACACATACACACTTAGCAAACAATGGGCCGCAGGTAGCACAGGCTGATAACACACAGCCGTCACACCGAACCGATTAGCACTGCTAGTTCTACAGTAACCGAAGCTAAACGCATAGCTAGCATGCTGCTGTTAGCACTGGTTTGCTTCCATCACCACATCTCTGCCTTTGTAGAAGGACACCGTTAGCGATAGCAGGCTACATTAGCACATGCTGTGTTAGCAGCCTGACTCTTTCTCAACGTTGTGCAACCTAACACCTCGGTTGAACTGAACCCTTTATGCATCATGTTGAACCCCCCCACAGTTTTCCA
>JAMWET010000381.1:72500-90000 GCA_024036415.1 Prochilodus magdalenae
TACCCCGGAGGCTACGAGTGTTCTCTTGGCTAAACATTTTCATCGAGGCCTTCGCCCCGAAGTGCTGACATGTACACAAATATGCATTCCAGAAATGTCAGCGGTGGGTGTCTCTCTTCGGCAGCCCCCCACCCCAACTCGAAGAATGAAATTTTGTGAATGGTATGAAAGATGGTGGACGGAAAGATGCCTGGGATTCCTCTGGCTCCGCAGTACACCCGGACCTCCTTCTGCCAGAGGTATCGCCGGCGAAAACGAACGCAGGTGCAACGTCCTGCCGCACAAAGCCTCTCTTTGTGACTAGCTGCTAATGCTAACTCTTGAACCTGCTTGTAGAAGGTGCGGTAGGGACTTTTAGAACATGGACGGACATTAAGCCCAGCCAGTCTGAACTGACCACAAACAAGACACTCCGATCTATCCATCCAGATATCCCCAAACCCATGCAAGGGTGTTGAGGTTCTGGACTCTGGGGTGGTCAGTCCATGGTTCTCAGAACACCAGAAGCCTCTGTGTTGGACGTGTGTCTCCTTTTCTCAGTTAGGAGGTTTTTGAACCGCTACACCTCCTTTCAGACCTCCATAGTGTGGAGGTGTCTTCTCACAGGGGAAGGTTGAACCGAAGCCCCCCTGAAGCCGGAGTGAGCTGATGTGTTGGTAGGCCTAGCTGGTCTTCCGGGTGGTTGTTAGGAGTCTTGGTTGACATGAAGGGACATTAGGATGTGATGGACTTAATGGAGTTGGACCTAAAGCAGTCCCAGGAAGTGCTGCAGATGTTGTGTTTACTTCCTCTCACTTCCAAAAGGAGCCAGATGTGTTACTGGGTCAGGGGTCCCCAAGCTAGGCATGCAGCTGTTGCATATGCGAGGACTTGACCACACACCGTCGCAGCCGCTTGGGAGGAATTCTACACAAGGAAGTTCACGTTATCTCACTGCTGACGCCTGGAATATGGAAAATCCAGAACAGGAGGTTCGTTTTTGGGAAAAGCAGAAGCTAAGCTGGTGGTGTCGTCTGCTCTCGGGGACGGAGGCAGGGATTTGCTGGAAGGAGACCAAGTCAAATAGGATTCCTTTCACCAGGCATTCCAGCCTGATTAAAAAGGCAAAGCTGGACCCAACAGTGAGCCGTACTGTGTTAGCCTCACACAAAAAGAGCTAAACGAAGGCCAGCTCCGTGAGAAGGGGGCCGTGTGGGTACCCTCCTGAGGAAACACCAGCTGGGAAAGAGAGAGAGGACTGAACATGTCTTTGAGGCCATCAAACACCGCACCTTTGGGCCCTTAAAGCAACAGGCCACCTTAGAAACCTACCATGCATGTAGGGGGAGTGGTCACGACAGCTCCACCTCTCTCCCGCCCCAATACTTCAATCCCACTCCATAGTCAACTGCTAGTACTTAGCTCATTAGGGTGGTAATACTGTAAGGTTCCTGAAGATGGCGCTACTGCATGAGAATGTGGGGTGTGAGTGACGGGATCCATAGATTGGGAAGAGGTGCTACAGTGCAGGTAGTGTCTCGTTCCATGTGTGGAAAATGGCTCCAGAGCAGATGTTAATGATTGGCTAAAAGGAGGGACTGCATGTGGGCGTGGCCAAAGACCATAGTGTGAGGAAGTAGCTGAATCTGCAGGTGTATGGAAGCGTACGGTCATACGGGTCTACCAGCAGTGGATACAATCCCAGTCTACAGGGAATTCTCCTCGGAACTGTGCCAGGGAAGGCCTCCACCACATCTGGACCACCTGACCAGTTCTCTGATGTGAGAGTGTCTGAACACTGATGTGGCTACATCCAGAAACTCGTCCAGTCCCAGCTGTTACTAGTGGTGGTGTTGGAGGTGTTACAGTAGTGAGTGTACAGTCAGCAGTGAGAGTGGTGTTTACAGTGTTCGTGAGTGTACAGTAGGTAGTGAGAATGGTGTTCACAGTGTTAATGAGTGTACAGTCAGCAATGAGAGTGGTGTTTACAGTGTTAATGAGTGTACAGTCAGCAATGAGAGTGGTGTTCACAGTGTTAATGAGTGTACAGTCAGCAATGAGAGTGGTGTTTACAGTGTTAGTGAGTGTACAGTCAGCAGTGAGAGTGGTGTTTACAGTGTTAGTGAGTGTACAGTCAGCAGTGAGAGTGGTGTTTACAGTGTTAGGGAGTGTACAGTAGGTAGTGAGAATGGTGTTTACAGTGTTAATGAATATACAGTAGGTAGTGAGGGTGGTGTTTACAGTGTTAGTGAGTGTACAGTCAGCAGTGAGAGTGGTGTTTACAGTGTTAGTGAGTGTACAGTAGGTAGTGAGAGTGGTGTTTACAGTATTAGGGAGTGTACAGTAGGTAGTGAGAGTGGTGTTTACAGTGTTAGTGAGTGTACAGTAGTGAGAGTGGTGTTTACAGTGTTAGAGATTGTACAGTATGGTAATGTGTTCGACCTGCAGACTGCTTTCCACACACACTTGGCCGGCTGCGGTTGTCAAAAAGGAACTTCCTGCGGTGAGACGACTGAGAAACCTTTTGACAACATCCTGTGGTCATCTGGTTTACGTGCGTTAGTGTATTGTAAGTAGTAAGTGTAATGTGTTAGTGTGCTGTAAGTAGTGTGTCGGTGTACGGTAACTTAGTAAGTGTAATGTGTTAGTGTGCTGTAAGTAGCGTGTTGGTGTACGGTAACTCAGTAAGTGTAATGCGTTAGTGTGCTGTAAGTAGTGTGTTGGTGTACGGTAACTCAGTAAGTGTAATGTGTTAGTGTGCTGTAAGTAGCGTGTCGGTGTACGGTAACTCAGTAAGTGTAATGTGTTAGTGTGCTGTAAGTAGCGTGTCGGTGTACAGTAACTCAGTAAGTGTAATGTGTTAGTGTGCTGTAAGTAGTGTGTCGGTGTACGGTAACTCAGTAAGTGTAATGTGTTAGTGTGCTGTAAGTAGCGTGTCGGTGTACGGTAACTCAGTAAGTGTAATGTGTTAGTGTGCTGTAAGTAGTGTGTTGGTGTACGGTAACTCAGTAAGTGTAATGTGTTAGTGTGCTGTAAGTAGCGTGTCGGTGTACGGTAACTCAGTAAGTGTAATGTGTTAGTGTGCTGTAAGTAGCGTGTCGGTGTACAGTAACTCAGTAAGTGTAATGTGTTAGTGTACTGTAAGTAGTGTGTCGGTGTACAGTAACTCAGTAAGTGTAATGTGTTAGTGTACTGTAAGTAGTGTGTCGGTGTACAGTAACTCAGTAAGTGTATTGTGTTAGTGTACTATAAGTAGTGTGTCGGTGTACGGTAACTCAGTAAGTGTAATGTGTTAGTGTACTGTAAGTAGTGTGTCGGTGTACGGTAACTCAGTAAGTGTGATGTGTTAGTGTACTGTAAGTAGTGTGTCGATGTACGGTAACTCAGTAAGTGTAATGTGTTAGTGTACTGTAAGTAGTGTGTCGATGTATGGTAACTCAGTAAGTGTAATGTGTTAGTGTACTGTAAGTAGCGTGTCGGTGTACGGTAACTCAGTAAGTGTAATGTGTTAGTGTGCTGTAAGTAGTGTGTCGATGTATGGTAACTCAGTAAGTGTAATGTGTTAGTGTACTGTAAGTAGTGTGTTGGTGTACGGTAACTCAGTAAGTGTAATGTGTTAGTGTACTGTAAGTAGTGTGTTGGTGTACGGTAACTCAGTAAGTGTAATGCGTTAGTGTGCTGTAAGCAGTGTGTTGGTGTACGGTAACTCAGTAAGTGTAATGCGTTAGTGTGCTGTAAGTAGCGTGTTGGTGTACGGTAACTCAGTAAGTGTAATGCGTTAGTGTGCTGTAAGTAGCGTGTCGGTGTACGGTAACTCAGTAAGTGTAATGTGTTAGTGTGCTGTAAGTAGCGTGTCGGTGTACGGTAACTCAGTAAGTGTAATGTGTTAGTGTGCTGTAAGTAGCGTGTCGGTGTACAGTAACTCAGTAAGTGTAATGTGTTAGTGTACTGTAAGTAGTGTGTCGGTGTACAGTAACTCAGTAAGTGTATTGTGTTAGTGTACTATAAGTAGTGTGTCGGTGTACGGTAACTCAGTAAGTGTATTGTGTTAGTGTACTGTAAGTAGTGTGTCGGTGTACGGTAACTCAGTAAGTGTGATGTGTTAGTGTGCTGTAAGTAGTGTGTCGATGTATGGTAACTCAGTAAGTGTGATGTGTTAGTGTACTGTAAGTAGCGTGTCGGTGTACGGTAACTCAGTAAGTGTAATGTGTTAGTGTGCTGTAAGTAGCGTGTTGGTTTACAGTAACTCAGTAAGTGTAATGTGTTAGTGTGCTGTAAGTAGCGTGTTGGTGTACGGTAACTCAGTAAGTGTAATGTGTTAATGTACTGTATGTAGCGTGTTGGTGTACGGTAACTCAGTAAGTGTAATGTGTTAATGTACTGTATGTAGCGTGTCGGTGTACGGTAACTCAGTAAGTGTAATGTGTTAATGTACTGTATGTACATGTTGGTGTACGGTAACTCAGTAAGTGTAATGTGTTAGTGTACTGTAAGTAGCGTGTTGGTGTACAGTAACTCAGTAAGTGTAATGTGTTAGTGTACTGTAAGTAGAGTGTCAGTGTACGGTAACTTAGTAAGTGTAATGTGTTAGTGTACTGTAAGTAGCGTGTCGGTGTACGGTAACTCAGTAAGTGTAATGTGTTAGTGTACTGTAAGTAGCGTGTTGGTGTACGGTAACTCAGTAAGTGTAATGTGTTAGTGTACTGTAATTAGCGTGTTGGTGTATGGTAACTCAGTAAGTGTAACGCGTTAGTGAGAACAGATCCCAGATCAGAAGTGAGAATGGATCCCAGATCAGGACAGAAAACAGATCTCAGATCAGAAATGAGAACAGATCCGAGATCAGTACTGAGAACAGATCTGAGATCAAACGTGAGAACAGAGCCAAGATCAGAAATAAAAACAGATCCCACATTAGTACTGAGAACAGATCCGAGATCAGAAGTGAGAACAGATCCCAGATCAGGACTGAGAACAGATCCCAGATCAGAAATGAGAACAGATCCGAGATCAGAAGTGAGAACAGATTAGTACTGAGAACAGATCAGAGACTAGTACTGAGAACAGATTCCAGATTGGGACTGAGATCAGATCAGCGATCAGGACTGACAACAGATCCCAGATTAATATTGAGAACAGATCAGAGACTAGTACTGAGAACAGATTCCAGATTAGGACTGAGATCAGATCTGAGATCAGAACTGAGAACAGATCCTAGATCAGAAGTGAGAACAGATCCCAGATTAATACTAAGAACAGATCCCACATCAGTACTGAGAACAGATCCCAGATCAGTACTGAGAACAGATCCCAGATTAATACTGAGAACAGATCCCAGATTAGGACAGAGAACAGATCCCACATCAGTACTGAGAACAGATCCCACATCAGTACTGAGAACAGATCCCAGATTAGGACTGAGAACCGATTACAGATCAGGACTGAGAACAGATCTCAGATCAGGACTGAGAACAGATCCCAGATTAGGACTGAGAACAGATCTGAGATCAGGACTGAGAACAGATCCCAGATTAGGACTGAGAACAGATCAGAGATCAGGACTGAGAACAGATCCCAGATTAGGACTGAGAACAGATCTGAGATCAGAACTGAGAACAGATCCCAGATCAGGACTGAGAACAGATCCCAGATTAGTACTGAGAACAGATCAGAGGCCAGTACTGAGAACAGATCCCAGATCAGGACTGAGAACAGATCCCAGATCAGTACTGAGAACAGATCCCAGATCAGGACTGAGAACAGATCTGCCTGAGCGGAATGTTAGCTGGTGAGAATTCCCGATGCTGATGTTTCTCCTGGATCGGAGATGTGGCCTCTCGGAGAGCGACGCCTGTGCTTGCTTGCTGGTGATGTGTTGGAGCTGCAGACTGTGCTTTCCACACACACTTGGCCGGCTGCGGCTGTCAAAGAGGAAGTTCCTGCGGCGAGACGGCTGAGAAACCTCTCGACAACATCCTGTGGTCACCTGGTCGCCGCGGGCCAGAATAAAGGACCTCTTAGAGAGCAGGTCCCAGAGACGGGAGGGGGTGGAGCGACGCAATTCACAGAACGGAAAACTAACGAGGTTCGCAAATACCGGCGGAGGGGTCCGTGGACTAGCGGGCCTGCAAGACTGGGACGGCTTTCATTAGCTGCTGGAATGTTGCTGTGAGGATTTGATGGCAGCATTAGTGTGATCAGGTTCATACATCATTCCCAGGAAGACAGCTGGGGGGCTTTGTACACCTCACGCCCACCCCGACACGCAGCATAGTGACCTAAGGCCCAACAGCAGCTGCTCCAGTATATATATCCACAGACAGACAGATAGATAGATAGATAGATAGATAGATAGACAGACAGACAGACAGATAGATAGATAGATAGATAGATAGATAGATAGATAGATAGATAGATAGATAGATAGATAGATAGATAGATAGACAGACAGATAGATAGATAGATAGATAGATAGATAGATAGATAGATAGATAGACAGACAGACAGACAGACAGACAGACAGAGAGATAGATAGATAGATAGATAGATAGATAGATAGATAGACAGACAGACAGACAGAGATAGATACATAGATAGATAGATAGATAGATAGATAGATGTATAGATGGATGGATGGATGGACGGATGGACACACGGACAGACGGTTGGAAGGATGGATGGATGGATGGATGGATGGACGGACGGACAGGCGGATGGATGGATGGATGGATGGATGGATGGATGGATGGATGGATGGACAGACAGACAGACAGACAGGCAGATAGACAGATGGAGAGATGGATGGATGGATAGATGGATGGATGGACACACGGACAGACGGATGGATGGATGGGTGGATGGATGGATGGATGGATGGATGGATGGATGGATGGATGGATGGACGGACGGACGGACGGACGGACGGACGGACGGACGGACAGACAGACAGACAGACAGACAGACAGACAGACGGACGGATGGATGGATGGATGGATGGATGGATGGATGGACGGACAGACAGCCGGATGGATGGATGGATGGATGGACACGGACAGATGGATGGATGGACGGATGGACGGACAGACAGATAGATAGACAGAGAAATGGATGGATGGATGGATGGACAGACAGATAGACAGATGGATAGATGGATGGATGGATGGATGAATGGATGGATGGAAGGATGGATGGATGGATGGACGGACAGACAGACGGATAGACAGATAGACAGACATATGTGGGTCATGTTCGAACCGAAGCCCCCCAGCACGTCCCCTCGAGGGCTGAGGTGACCCCACACAGTCCTCCTCGCCCCCCTACTGCTCGGGCTGGAGGCTGGAGACACACAGAGGCGTTCCTATGCCACGCCGGGGAGGGCGGGGGGTACGGCTCGACCCCCTGCAGTTTTAAACGTCCTGCTTCCTGTCGGGTCCAAAGGCCCCTTTCACGGCAGTGAGGACTGGAGCGGCTGCTCAGCTCCAGGTGGAGCCCTGCGTGAGGGGCTGGGGCTGGAAACCGTGGTGGGTTGGTGGAGGTGTGACTTAGCGGTTAGCGCTGTTCTCCCTGAATGGAAACAACACTGTAACCCGGTTCTGCTATGAGTCAACACTGGTGTCTTTCCTTTTAGCAACGCTAGGGCTAAAACCGCTAGCGTCCCAGAAAACTAACAGCGGCTAGCGCAGTGGAGAGCTAGCGTTATGTAAGAGAGAGTGTTATGCTAACCGCCTGCCCACTAGTTTTCAGATATTGCTAGCTGTGCTAGCTGATGTGGGCGATGTACTGCTGCCGTGAATTCCCCAAAACTAGCGCTGCGTTTGATGGCAGAGCTCCTTCTGAGGTGTCCTGCGTTTGCCTACTTTGCTGAAACCAGACAGCAGCTAGCCTCGGCTAGTGAGCACTGTTTAAAAGAGAGCTGTTAGCATTATGCTAACCATCCCTCAGTTTTAGATCTTAGCCAGGTTAGCAATCACGGGAGATCCCAGCAGGCCAAACAGAGGTTAACTCAGAGGCCTCTCCTACAGATGTGGTGGTCGGTGAGGAGCTGCTGAAGGTCCTCCACCTCCTCCACCTCCTCCTCTCCCTCTTTCAGCACTCCCAGTCCCTCCACTCCTAGGAAGTTTCTTATTAAGGCCCTGCGGTGCCAAACTCCCCCTGTCCCGCTCTGGCTTCTGTAGCCGTCTGAATGAGAGGGACCTGCGGTTGCCTCGGGCTGCAGGCGGAGGAGGACAGGCTGGGGATGGACATGATCAGAATGCTAGCAAGCAGGCCATTCACACTGGAGGGGTGCAGAGAGGGAGGGAGAGAGGGAGAGAGGGAGGGAGAGAGAGAGAGAGAGAGAGAGAAGGACAGAAGGAGAGAGAGAGAGAGAGAGACAGTGAGAGAGAGAGACAGTGAGAGAGAGAGAGAGAAGGAGAGAGAGGGGAGAGAGAGACAGAGAGAGATAGAGAGAGAGAGAGAGAGAGAGAGGGAGAGAGAGGGAGGGGAGAGAGAGAGAGGGAGAGAGAGAAGGACAGAAGGAGAGAGAGAGAGAGAGAGACAGTGAGAGAGAGAGAGAGAGAGAGAAGGAGAGAGAGGGGAGAGAGAGAGAGAGAGAGAGAAGGAGAGAGATAGAGAGAGAGAGAGAGCGAGAGGGAGGGAGGGTAAAGGAGAGAGACAGAGAGAGAGAGAAGGAGAGAGAGAGAGAGAGGGAGGGTGAAGGAGAGAGACAGAGAGAGAGAGAGAGAGAGAGAGAGAGAGAGAGAGAGAGAGAGAGAGAGAGAGAGAGAGAGAAGGAGTAAGAGAGAAAGGAGAGAGAGAGAAGGAGAGAGAGATGGTGGGGGGGGGTTAATGCTGGATTGGTGGTACAGGATTGAATGAGGTTCCAGAAAGTCTTTTTCCTCCGTTAGTGACAAAGCAGCCTCTGTTTCCACACCCTCACACTACACACCCTCCGCACACTATACACACACCACACATACACACACCCCTCACACTACACACACCACACACACACACCTCTCACACTACACACCCTCTACACACACTACACACACACTACACACCCCTCACACTACATACTACACACACACACACTACACACACCCCTCACACTACACACACACACTACACACACCCCTCACACTACATACTACACACACACACACTACACACACCCCTCACACTACACACACACACACTACAAACACCCCTCACACTACACACACACACCCCTCACACTACACACACCACACACACACACTACACACACCACACACACCGCACACACTAAACACACACACACACTCCCCTCACACCCCTCACACTACACACACCACACACACTACACACATTACACACACTACACACCCTCTACACACACTACACACCCTCTACACACACTACACACCACACACACTACACACATTACACACACACACACACTACAAACACCCCTCACACTACACACACCACACACACACACACCGCACACACTACACACACACACAATACACTCACACCCCTCACACTACACACACCACACACACTACACACATTACACACACCCCTCACACTACACACACCACACACACACATACCCCTCACACTACACACCCACCCTCTACACACACACTACACACACCCCTCACACTACACACACCACACACACTACACACATTACACACACTACACACACACCCCTCACACTACACACACCACACACACACATACCCCTCACACTACACACCCACCCTCTACACACACACTACACACACCTCTCACACTACACACCCTCTACACACACTACACACACACTACACACCCCTCACACTACATACTACACACACACACACTACACACACCCCTCACACTACACACACACACTACACACACCCCTCACACTACATACTACACACACACACACTACACACACCCCTCACACTACACACACACACTACACACACCCCTCACACTACATACTACACACACACACACTACACACACCCCTCACACTACACACATTACACACACACACACACTACAAACACCCCTCACACTACACACACCACACACACACACACCGCACACACTACACACACACACAATACACTCACACCCCTCACACTACACACACCACACACACTACACACATTACACACACTACACACACACCCCTCACACTACACACACCACACACACACATACCCCTCACACTACACACCCACCCTCTACACACACACTACACACACCCCTCACACTACACACCTTCTACACACACTACACACACACCACACACTACACACCTTCTACACACACACACCACACACTACACACACCCCTCACACTACAAACACACACTACACACACACCTCACACTACACACACTCTACACACACTACATATTACACACTACACACACCACACACACACCCCTCACACTACACACACTACACACACACCCCTCACACGATACATTACACACACACAGACTACACGCAACCCTTACACTACACACTACACTCTACACACTCACACTACACTCTACACACACTACACACACCCCCACACATCCACACACACACACTATACACTCACTAAACACCCACACACTACACATACCACACACACTTTACATACACACTCCACACACACCATGTTTGATGGTTGTGTTTTTCAGGCCGGGTTAGGGTAGATGGATGGAAGGATGGATGGATGGATGGATGGATGGATGGATGGATGTGGGGCTGAGAGAGGGAACAGAGCCAGCAGTGTCTGACTAAGAGCCGGGGGCGTGGGGGGAGGGTAGGGGTGGACGGTGGGATGGGCCTCTCTCTCTCTTCCTCTGTGTCTCTGGTTCTGTGTTCTCTCTCTCATTCACTCTGTAGCACTGTAGAAACGGCCGTCTGCTGGCCACCAAGGTTCTTTAAGGGTTCCTCACTAAAGCGGATGGCTCTGATGTGTGTCAGAACCATGGGCTGTATAAAGAGCCACTAGTTCTCTAAATGGTTCTCCACATAGTGAAACGTTTTCTTCATATGTGCTTCTAATATTTAGAACCTTTTTGGTTCTATAGAGGGTTCTGCTTCTGTTACAAGCTTGCCATCGAAGACAGCAGAACCCTTTTTAGATATCACCTGGCTACTGAAAATAGCAGAAGCATAGACAACACATCGACCTGAAGAACCCTTTCACCATGCACAGAACCATTAAGGATTGAAATTGGAATTGAGAATGGTTCTACACAGCACCAAAATGGGTTCTGCTGTGTTCAACGGCAAGTTTGTATCAACAGCAGAACCCGTTTTGGTGCCATATGGAACCATACCCAACACTTCGACCTAAAGAACCAGTTCACCATGCACAGAGGCATTTAGCAAAGAAAATGGTTCTTTGAGTGTTTATGGTTCTCTACAGAACTGCTGTCTTTGCTAAAGAACCCTCGGAGAACCATGAAAAGAACGTGGAGGTTCACCCAAACACAAATCCGTGTTTATATCTGTGTTTATGGCTGAAATTTGATTGTTCTGTAACTGCAAGCTGTTAATCTGGTGAAACTCCCGGCCGTATAAATCCCACGCCAGTTGGTTCTGCAGGGCACGCCACTCGCTGCTCCTCGGTTCCACAGTGCGGCCTATTGTGATGGTGAGCTCCTTATCAGCCCAATGCAAACGACGCGCTGGCCCCTGCCCGAGTACGTTATATGCAAACTCTGTGCTGCCTCTACCTGTGAAAAACTTTGCATGCCCTCCGCCGGAACGGAAGAACGCCGACTGTTACAAGGTTCTTCATTTGCATTATGGAAACCAGCGAGACGGAGTCAGGCTCCGCAAACAAACGCTGCTCTGAGGCGGTAGCAGCGCTACGCTAGGCGCTCTGTATGACCTCATTGTGTCCCTGGAAACAGAAAACATGCTGTGTTCAGCCTCTAAGCATCGAATGTCCTCGCCACGTGGTGAGGAGATAACCGAAGAACCCGAACACCGGAACAGGGAAGCGTTAGGACGCTAGCATCCGAGCATTTCCGAGCAAAATCTTCAAATTAGCTGATCGTCACTTCACTCGTTTATACTCCAGAACTGAACCTTAAGGGGGAACTTGTTAGGGTTCCAGTCAAGGCCTAGGACATCGGTAGGGACACAACAACCCAGTTATTTGCACATCATGAGGTGAGGTCTTAAGATAGCTCACTCACCTTCAGCCAATCAAATGCTAGCAGGGAAACGTCCCTCTGGGATGGCCATCAGAACCAGACTTCACTCCAGAGATAACTTGGACGAGTTTGTCCCCACTGTCCACATGCAAACACATGCCTATAGGTGTGCTAGACAACAACCAGCTAGAAAGCTAGCCTACTTTATTGCAGGGAATTTAAGGTGGTAGGACTTAATTTAAGGTGGCAGTGAATTTAAGGTGGCGGAGAATTTAAGGTGGCAGTTGTGGCTAACAAGACACACAATCACTGACTGAGCATTTAGCTACCTAGCCAACAGCATGCCATCCCTGCATATGCTGGTCAACATCGTGACTGTGCTGGGTGACCAGCTAAACCAGCACCAGACGCTTGTCTATACTAGTCTATTGAGCTTTCCTGCTGATACCTAGCTTGCCAACACTGGGAACTAGCCCAGCTTAGCTAGCGTTTTATGTGCTAGCATCAGTGCTTGGTAACCAATAACAGTAGGCCAAAAGGTAGCTACGTTTAGCTTCTGCTAAGGTCCATCCTGTATTATCAGAGCACCAGACATTTATACCCACGCACACCAACTAGCATTATGCTAACTGCTTCCCACTAGCTTTACATTGCCAGCCATGCTAGCAGTGGTAGAAGCATTGCACCAAGAGAAGCAATGGCCACCTCGCATGAAGAATGAACCCCTCTGCTCTGGAGGCCTAGCGGAGCTGTTCTGTTTAGGCAGTGCATGCTAAAGGCACATCTGGCTAACACATCTGCTGCTTTGGTACACGGATGAGGCATTCCGCGGCGCACGTGATGGACACGAGTCGGAATGGAGCTCACAGCTTGCACGCTTATCATGCACTCAAACCGCAGTGCATTAGGCCGTACGGCCTCACGGGGGAACACAGACTGGGAGCTAGCAGGGAGTTCTAGCTAACAAATGGCCTAGATATCAGTCAGACTGTACTTGATGTGAGTATCCGTTAATCGCTAGAGGGATTCGTGAATGGTTATCAAGGAGGCTTACATTAGATCTGCACCTACACGTAGCAGTTAGCATCTAGCACAAGAACAGAAGTCCAGGTTAGGATTAGCGATATGATGCCAGCGGTAAAAAGTAGGAGCTTTAAATTCTGGCAGACTCCTGACCTCACATTCGGAGCTGGTTGTCTGGAGTCACCGGTGAGCTACCTTCAGTGTTAGTCTCAGGTTTATCGGAACGCTGAACACCACCTCCCTCTGTATCCTCAGGTTACTACAGGGACACAGTTCAGGCTTCAGGCCACTGATACCGAGTTTAGCTAGGCTAATGCACTTTAGCCCACATCAGGTCTTCAGGTCTAGTAGAGGTTACGGATCAAACCCACACGGTCCTAGAGCTATAATGCTAATACTGAGCCTGCTAGGTGGGGTCAGCTAGCGTTCCCAGCCACCTCCCAGGTGTGATAGTCTCCCACCTGGTGGCTCGTCCAGGCCGTTTCCTGCCTTCTACCCAAGGAGCACTGGGATGGCTTTTTGGCATCCCCCCTGTGGCCCAGAAGGATAAGCGGCTTGGAAAACGGAATGGTGAATTTGATTCCGACAGCAGCGAGATGCCGGTTTCATGTTCGGCCGGCTGGTGTTCCTAGCCGTGTTATACTGACCATGCTGCATCCTCTACGTTTTAGCCTGTTAGCAAACTCAGCGCTACTCTTGTCCTGTAGTCCTGGCTGCCTCAGTTACAACAGGCCATGATACTTCAACCACCAATGCTAACATAGCTAGCAACGACTGAAACCTGCCAGGGTCACACCAGTGCTAGTTAGCCATTGCTAGCTAATGTTTACTTTTGGCAGTGCAGATGCCAAGCTCACTGAAGGGGCGAAGGTTCATGTGGGGGCCGAGTCGAGGAAGTGCTAAGCGTTTGCTGCCAAACACTGAAGAGTGTTTAGGTTAGCGCAGAGAGCGGCCCCAGTCCTATCTAGAACCGTAATGACTGAACGTTGCGTGTGCGGTATTATCTAGTGCTGGTGGTGCTGGTATTAGATCTTTCAACCCTGCTTTAGCCGGTGGGACTGCTGGGAGCTCTGGGTCTGGTGTATGAGCGGGACCAGCGGTGAGCGGGAGCTGGACGTGCGGTATGTCTCACACACACGTGAAATCCACTCACTTTACCTCACCTGTTGACTCTCGGTACTCCACATCTGAGGAGGGGAGTCTGTCGAGGCCAGGAGGGAGCGGACGTGAAGAAGACCCGATAAGTGAGCTGAAGTGTTGGTGGGGAAACTTTCAGGTACGTGTGGATACGCACTAGCCACACTGCTACCGCACAGTGACTACACACAGCAGGGGTTAGTTTTGGACCCACCTGACTGAAGCCTCTTGAGGATGACTTGATGAACGTAGACCTGATGGAGAAGCATCTCAGGTGGCTTCTCATGGAGCTGCTAGAGGGAACACCTGCGCTCAGACACAATCAACCGACCGCAGTGAAACTTGGTGTGCAGGTTTGACATGGTGAGACACGCTACCGGTCCAGGTTTCACACTCAATTCCGCTAGTCAGTGGAGGCTAGTGCTAGCATCGGGAACCATTTCCTGCACAGTGACCGGGCCAACGACGACAGCTCCAAGCCGTATGGACCTTATAGGCCAGATCGGGTAAAGCGTCATGAGCTAACGTTAGCTAAGCTATCAAAATCATGATATACACGCTAGTCTCTAAGTTAGCTAGCTAACGTTAGCTTACCCAGCTAATAACCTCCAATAAAAGGAGCTGGTTCCCCTTGGTTGGTGAGCTCATGAATAATTAGATGAGCTCTGCTCTGATTGGCTGGTTTACAGTGAGCAGGGGTGTACCGGGGGAAACGAGTCGAGGCTCTGAAAGACCTGTTAGAGACCAGCCTGCAGGGAGTGTGCTGCAGGGTTACATGCTCTGTTCCTGGACGTCGGCCACTCAGGGGTCAGGGGTCAGAGGTCTGCGTGTCACTCAGGGGTCAGATCACAGTTATCGGTAATCTAGGAACGAACACAGAGAAGACAGGGACCAAGACAGACTGACCATCAGACCTGATTAACCCTGTGAGAGAGAGAGAGAGAGAGAGAGAGAGAGAGAGAGAAGAGGGGGGGGAGAGAGAAAAAAAAAGAGAGAGAGAGACAGACAGAGAGAGAGAGAGAGAGAGAGAGAAAAGAGAGAAAGAGAGAAAGAGAGAGAGAAAAGAGAGAAAGAGAGAGAAAGAGAAAAGAGAGAGAGAGAGAGAGAGAGAGAGGAAAGGGGGAGAGAGAGGAGAGAGTAGAGAGAGGGGAGGGGGAGGAAAGTGGGGGAAGAGAAAAGAGAGAGAGAGAGAGAGCAGAGGGAAGAGGGAGGAAAGTGGGGAGATAGTAGAGAGAGAGGGGGGAGAGAAGAGAGGGGGGGAGAGAGGAGGGAGGAAGGGAGGAAAGGGGGAAGAGAGAGAAGAGAGGGGGGGAGGAAAGAGTAAGGCAGAGAGGAAGACAGTATATTTGTTTGTTTGTTGTTTAGTGTATTTGTTTGTTTGTTGTTTAGTGTATTTGTTTGTTGTTTAGTGTATTTGTTTATTGTTTAGTGTATTTGTTTGTTGTTTAGTGTATTTGTTTGTTGTTTAGTGTATTTGTTTGTTTATTGTTTAGTGTATTTGTTTGTTTATTGTTTAGTGTATTTGTTTGTTGTTTAGTGTATTTGTTTTTTGTTTGTTTATTGTTTATTGTATTTGTTTGTTTATTGTTTAGTGTATTTGTTTGTTGTTTAGTGTATTTGTTGTTTAGTGTATTTTGTTTGTTTGTTTGTTTGTTGTTTAGCGTATTTGTTTGTTTGTTGTTTAGTGTATTTGTTTTTTTGTTTGTTTATTGTTTAGTGTATTTGTTTGTTTGTTGTTTAGTGTATTTGTTTGTTTGTTTGTTATTTAGTGTATTTGTTTGTTTGTTTGTTTGTTGTTTAGTGTATTTGTTTGTTTGTGTGTTGTTTAGTGTATTTGTTTGTTGTTTAGTGTATTTGTTTGTTTGTGGTGTGTAGCTGTTGTGCTCCTGTGCTGGCTCTTGGCCTGATCTGAATCTGAAGGTGTGAATGTCCCTCTGCTGGACGGAGGGGCGGGTCTGAATGTCCTGAATGCCGCCAGCAGGGGGCGCAGTTCTGCTCCGGACCTGATCAGAGGTGAATGTCCCTCTGCTGGACGGAGGTGCGGGTCTGAATGTCCTGGACGCCGCCAGCAGGGGGCGCAGTTCTGCTCCGGACCTGATCAGAGGTGTGAATGTCCCTCTGCTGGACAGAGGGGCGGGTCTGAATGTCCTGGACGCCGCCAGCAGGGGGCGCAGTTCTGCTCCGGACCTGATCAGAGGTGTGAATGTCCCTCTGCTGGACGGAGGGGCGGGTCTGAATGTCCTGAATGCCGCCAGCAGGGGGCGCAGTTCTGCTCCGGACCTGATCAGAGGTGTGAATGTCCCTCTGCTGGACGGAGGGGCGGGTCTGAATGTCCTGGACGCCGCCAGCAGGGGGCGCAGTTCTGCTCCGGACCTGATCAGAGGTGAATGTCCCTCTGCTGGACAGAGGTGCGGGTTATAGTGAGGGTGAGGAGGGGCCGTGTAGATATGAGTTTCTGAAGGGTGCGGCTTTGGAGCATATAGAAATAGGAGATCGGTCGCTGAGCTGGAAAGGACTGGCCAGGACTTTCAGACCTCAGTGACTCAGTGACCACAGCACCGCCTCAGAAGAGCAGGCAACAGTCCTGGCTGCCCAGAGAGGAGAGGCGGTGTGGTCAGGTGTGTTTGGACAGGTGAGGTCGAGACAGAGGTGCACTTTACAGTCCAGTCTGATCAATTCTGATCAACATGTGAAGTTTACACCAACAGATTCAGAGAAGCGATTCAGAGAAGCGACTCAGAGAAACGACTCAGAGAAACGATTCAGAGAAACGATTCAGAGAAACGATTCACGGAAGCGACTCAGAGAAACGACTCAGGAAAAAGAGTCAGAGTCAGAGGAGAGGCGGTGTGGTCAGGTGTGGTTAGACAGGTGAGGTCGAGACAGAGATGCACTTTACAGTCCAGTCTGATAAATTCTGATCCACATGTGAGGTTTACACCAACAGATTCAGAGAAACGATTCAGAGAAACGACTCAGAGAAACGATTCAGAGAAACGACTCAGAGAAACGATTCAGGGAAAAGAGTCAGAGAAACTATTCAGAGAAACGACTCAGGAAAAAGAGTCAGAGAAACGACTCAGGAAAAAGAGTCAGAGAAACGATTCAGAGAAACGACTCAGAGAAACGATTCAGGAAAAAGAGTCAGAGAAACGACTCAGGAAAAAGAGTCAGAGAAACGATTCAGAGAATCGACTCCTGATCAAAACTACAGATCAGTCACTCTGAGAGGGA
>JAMWET010000381.1:95000-113690 GCA_024036415.1 Prochilodus magdalenae
ATAAAATTAAAACCCCTGAAGTTAAAACCACCCAGGCCCAGGTATCCTGGCTTGTTGTTGTGGAAGTTCTAAATAAGTTAAGACTTTCTCCACAGTCAAACTAAATCAGGCACGTTCCTGTAAACACCTGTTTATTTACCCATCAGAAAAAAAACATCCTGACTTAATCTGTCTCCGTTAAACTCAGTACATACGCAGTAAACAGGAAATAAACAGTAAATAATAAACAGTAAATAATAAACAGTAAATAATAAACAGTAAATAAACTGTAAATAAACTGTAAATAAACAGTAAGCAGTAAATAAGGTGTAACTGTGTATTAAAATGAGTGTACTTATTTACACTCCATCAACAACATGGAATTTGACCAGGGTGCCAAAACTTGTGCTCCACCCAGGAGCTCAGAATGAGCGCGTGTGCTCACCTCTAGTAGAGGAAGAAGAAGCGCGTTCTCTGAGTAGCTGCCATGCTCTCGGACATGTTCCGCACCTTCAGGTAATTAACGAAGCCTCTGAAGAACAGGAGCAGACCTGCAGAGCGGGAACACAGACACGGAATTATTACTGACCAACAATATGATTCCATACGGAAACTTTCCAAACCCTTCCACAGAACCTGCACCTTCCGGAACAGCGCATTAACCCTACCAGGGCCAAGGCACTGCACCATAACGGAGCTGCACGGCTGGGCTGTACACACAGCCGGCCACCAGGTGGCAGCAGAGGGCTGCAAAGGGAGCACTAGCCAGCTGTAGGCCTCCACATGGGTCCTCCTCAGCTGCAGCTCATGGCTGACAGTTAACACTTCAGCCCAGCATTCACTCAACAAGCACAGACTTAGCATTTTAGCATTAGCTTTAGCCTTAACTAAAGAAGTGCTAAGCACACAGTTAGCATAACAACACATGACCATGTAGGGGAACATGACGTCCCCACTAAGCTAAATCCCTGAGCTGTAGCGTGTTAGCTTCAGATACATAGCTTCAGGCGACCTGACCCGGCAAACAACTTCCAAAACCATAAGTACATACCAAGAACTGCGGATTAGCATTCCAAATAATTACCAGGAAGGGAATTAGCATGGAGCAGAGCTACGCCTACCAGGAACAATATTAGCACAGTGGTTTCTGTTATGCTTACCGACATTAGCGCTAGCCTTAGGCGTACGGTAAACACACCTACTGCTCTGTACATACAACTACGAGTTCCTGTTTACCTCAGGACATTACAGATACACTAGAATCAGGGTTAGCGCTTAGCGTACTAGCATACCCTGCATGGTGCATACTCTATTACCCTGTTCTTTAATGGTCAGGACCCCCGCAGGACCCCCACAGAGTGGGTATGATGTGGGTGGTGGACACCTCAGTGTCACTGCTGGACTGAGAATCGCCCACCAACCTAAACTATCCAGCTAACAGCGTCATGTGGGGCAGCGTCGTGGGGGCAGCGTCGTGGGGGCAGCGTCCTGTAGGCAGCAGCCTCTGGACAGCAGCCTGTGTGGCAACAGCCTGAATGCAGCATTCTGTGGGCATTGTCTTGTGGGCAGCGTCTTGTGGGCAGTGTTTTGTGGGTGCTGTCCTGTGGGTGCTGTCCTGTGGGTAGCGTCCTGTGGGTAGCGTCCTGTGGGTAGAGTCCTGTGGGTAGAGTCCTGTGGGCAGCAGCCTGCGTGCTGCATTCTGTTTGCATTGTCTTGTGGGCAGCGTCCTGTGGGTAGAGTCCTGTGGGCAGCGTCCTGTGCGCCGCGTACTGTGGGTAGCGTCCTGTGGGCAGCGTCCTGTGCGCCGCATCCTGTGGGTAGCGTCCTGTGGGCAGCGTCCTGTGGGGTAGAGTCCTTTGGGCAGCGTCCTGTGGGCCGCGTACTGTGCCCACTGATGAAGGACTAGAGGATGACCCCCACTGCACTGGGCAGCCGCAGAGGAGCTATGGTCTCTGAGCTAGGCCTTTACTTTGGCCAGTATGTGAATGAGTGTACAGGATACTAGCCGGATACGAGAAGTTAGCGCTTAGCACACTAGCGCTACCTTTATAACTTCTCATATATATATATATATACCCCAGAGCCAGAGCCCCGTGACTTCCCACATACGTAGTTCCCTTTACGTACAGCAGCTTGAGATACTGATTTGGGTACTCTCGTTTCAGGAAATTCCCAGAACAGGGAAATACAGGAAAATGCACTTACCAAGAACAAGGAATATCCACCACAGCCAGTACTGCCCATTGAAGTATCCAGTGAAATACTCGGAAAACTGAAAGACCAACAGGAACACAGGAACGTCAGTCTTCTAAATTTATTTCTCTCAGAAAGTCTACAACACGTGTCATTTCACCGGCCGAGGTCGTTATCCATAAACTTCAGCTGCAAATATTTTACTTTTACGCGTCATGTGATCACAGCAGCTGCCGTCTACACCGGGTCAACATTTCATGATGACTGGACCGACAGAAAGACGTCCGGTTCCATTGACTTACATTAACAGCCTCTCTACACACATATATATATATATATATAAGAAAGGTTGATATTAGTAATAATAATTAATAAATAAATAAATAAACATGTTATAAATATTACATGTATATACCGCACACACACTACACTAACACCGAGCCCGATAAACACTGGGGTCAGTTCCCTGTTCAGGTCAGAGTTCATCTAGACTCTGATCTGGTGAATCTAGTCCTCAGTCTCGGTGCTGTGTCGGGGCGGTTCTACGTTCCTGTGGGGGTGTAGGTGTCGGGGTGGGTGTACGTACCCTCACGATGAGGATCCACTTGATGAGGGACAGTCCGAATCCGCAGATGGCCCCGTAGCGCCCGGCGATGGTGTTGGTCAGGCAGAACGACAGACAGAACCCGATCCAGTTGAACAGGAAGGCCACTGGGGTCAGACAGAGGGACAGACACGGCTACTCAGTCACAGTACCGGAGAACCACGCTCAGCACTGGTTCTCCTCTGGGTGCTGTTCCAGGTTCCACATCCGACACCATGCCTATTAATAAGACCGTGTCCCAGCCTCTCTTCATCCCTCACAATCAAACAGGCTGAGCCTTTAACAGTGATATATGTAAATGAGCTCTGCTCTGATTGGCTGTCCTGCTGTCCTCAGCCCAGGCTGAAACCCTCATTATGAATTCAGTGTGAACGGATGGAGCTGCACTGCTGCGGGGTGAAGAGCCTTACATACCCATATGTGTTCTCCTTCATGGAAACGCTACAGTCAAAAGAGGCTTAGTTTCCCTAGATTAGATTAGATTAGATAAAATTAGACTAGATTAGACATAATTAGATAAACTTAGACTAGGTTAGATTAGTTTAGACAAGATTAGATTAGATTAGACATGATTAGATAAGATTAGACGACATTAGATTAGTTTAGACAAGATTAGATTAGTTTAGACAAGATTAGATTAGGTTAGATTACATTAGATTAGATTAGACATGATTAGATACGTTCAGACAAGATTAGATACGTTTAGACAAGATTAGTTTAGACAAGATTAAATTAGACAGCATTAGATTAGATAACATTAGATTAGATTAGATTAGTTTAGAACAGATTAGATTAGACAAGATTAAATTAGATTAGGTTAGATTACATTAGATTAGATTAGACATGATTAGATAAGATTAGACTAGATTAGATTTGTTTAGACAAGATTAGATTAGTTTAGACAAGATTAGATTTGACAACATTAGATTAGGTTAGATTAGATTATCATAATTAGATAAAACAAGATTAGATTAGTTTAGACAACATTAGATTAGATTGACATAATTAGATTAGACAAAATTAGGTTAGATTCGATTAGATAAGATTATATTAGTTTAGACAACATTAGATTAGATTGACATAATTAGATTAGACAAGATTAGATTAGACAAGATTAGATTAGTTTAGGTTAGATAAGTTTAGACCAGATTAGATTAGATTCAACTGCAGGTTACAGGTACAGAGCCAATAAGAAGTGCAGATGTTAACCAGTTATACATTTACATATAGATTATTCATCATATAGATTATTTATATAGATTATCTATATTATATGGATTATTCTTATTGTATATATTATTTATATAGAGATTATTTATATAGATTATCTATATTATATGGATTATTCTTATTGTATATATTATTTGTATAGAGATTATTTGTATGTATCATATAGATTATTTGTATAGAGATTATTCATATAGATTAATACATGTAGCTTCACTAGCTGGGGTACCAAAGCTTCTTCCTCTAAAGACGTGAACATGACCTTTACAGAAGGGTCAGAGCAGTTCACAGTGGTGGTGAAGGTAACCAGACGTCCCCTCTAAAAGCTCCCTCACAGGAAGTTCCTACAGGAGGTGGTTCTGAATACGCTGCCTGATGTCTGAGACGCTGTTTATGATAGTGTGGAGAAGATCTCAGCCTTAAACTCCATTCATGGTGGAGGGATACATGCTGCAGGGCGCTGTGAGGTCAAATAGTCCCCCACAGGAACTTAGTATTTCCAGATTTTCATCATCAACATTCCATACACACTCAGAAGACACGTGTAGCTTCAGTATAGTGTCTGTATGTGTGTTCTAGACATGGAGAACCCTGGTTCCATCTCCACCACCGTACAGAACCTCTGAACTACCCCACACCAGTGACTCTGAGTCAGACCATGCAGGAGCTCTGGTCCACCAGCAGAGGGAGCATGC
The DNA here is from genome assembly GCA_024036415.1 of Prochilodus magdalenae. NCBI lineage: Eukaryota > Metazoa > Chordata > Actinopteri > Characiformes > Prochilodontidae > Prochilodus > Prochilodus magdalenae. The sequence goes on from JAMWET010000381.1 coordinate 99,699, forward strand.
TGAGGAGACCGCATCCAAACAGGTCAGATAATCAACACACGATCACGCGGTGCGGAACTCACTGAAGAAGGCCAGCATGAAGATCCCGTCGTTTCCCACCCGCAGCTGATCAGCATCGCTGAAATCGTCCCGGGGGGGAAAATCCTCCTCCTACAGGGGGAGAGAGAGAGAGAGAGAGAGAGAGAGAGGGAGGGGGAGAGAGAGAGAGAGAGAGAGAGGGGGAGAGAGAGAGAGGAGGGATGAGAGGGGGCGGGGAAGAGAGAGAGAGAGAGAGAGGGAGAGAGAGAGAGAGAGAGAGAGGGAGAGAGAGAGAGAGAGAGAGAGAGGGGGAGAGAGAGAAAGGAGGGATGAGAGGGGGTGGGGGAGAGAGAGAGACCTGAGGGGGAGTCTGAGAGTACGAGAGGGGGGAGGAGAGAGAGAGAGGAGGGAAGTCCCTAGGGGGGAGGAGAGAGAAGATGCAGAGGGGGGGGATGGAGGTCTTAGAGTCGGAGGGGAGGCGGGTGATCTGGAGAGAGAGAGAGAGATTTCAGGGAAGCGTGTCACTGATAGAGAGTCAGAGATCAGAGGAGATAAGATGGTAGCTCAGGGCGTCTTAGCTCGGCCCTCTGCTGTTACGTAAGGTGGAGCTGAGCGGGTTGGGTCTCCAGCTCCACACAAACGCTCTACAGCTGATCACAGGGCAGCCTGAACATTCCTCCGACCAGAAACGAGTTTCCTTCCTGGGAGAGGGAGGCCCGTGGACTTACGGTCCACATACACTATATATACACACTACATATATAAATACACTATATACACTATACATATACACTATATACACTATACATATACACTGTATACACTATACATATACACTATACACACTATACACACTATACATATACACTATATACATATACTATATACACTATATACATACACTATATACACTATACATATACACTACACACTATACACATACACTATATACACTATACATATACACTATATACACTATACATATACACTATATACACTATACATATACACTATATACACTATACATATACACTATACACACTATACATATACACTATATACACTATATACATATACTATATACACTATATACATACACTATATACACTATACATATACACTATACACACTATACACATACACTATACACACTATACACATACACTATACACACTATACATATACACTATATACACTATACATATACACTATACACACTATATACACTATACATATACACTATATACACTATACATATACACTATACACACTATACATATACACTATATACACTATATACATATACTATATACACTATACATATACACTATATACACTATACATATACACTATATACACTATACACACTATACATATACACTATACACACTATACACACTATACATATACACTATATACACTATATACATACACTATATACACCATACATATACACTATACACACTATACACACTATACATATACACTACATATATATATATACATACACTATATATACACTATATATACACAGTATATATACACACTATACATATACACTATACACACTATACATATACACTACATATATATATATATATATATATATATATATATATATATATATATATATATATATATATATATATATATATACACACACATATATACACACACACACTATATATACAGTACACACTATATCCACACTATACCTATACATATTAGCTGTCCAATCATGACACTACCACCGCCATGTTTCACAGATGGAATGCTGAGTCTCACCCATCCAGAAAACAGCGTTCCAGTAGCTCTCTGGCATTCCGGAAGGGCAGGAATGTTCAGGCATCCCTGAGGCCCAGCCATGCACACCAGTGTTCTCCTGATGGTGGTCTCATTAGCCTTAGCCAATAGGATACCCTGTACCATAGCTACCCTGGCTTCCTGTGCCTGCCTTGGTCTTGGAGTGATCTTGGTTGGTTGACCACTCCTGGGAGGGTAACGGTGGTCTTACAACACCTCTCCTCAGCCCAGCGGCTAATGCTAGCGGTACCATTAGCCTTCTCCTCGGTACATAAATGAGCAGGGCTAATAGGGGGGTCTTGTTAATCCGGTTCTACGCCTAGGCCTGGTTTAAATATCAGATTATAACCGGGTCATATTTCTGCAGAGGCTGGATCCGCTGCAGGAAGTGGAATTCATCGACAGCAGCCTGCTGAAACATCCGAAACCACTTCAAGCGTCAGAGCAGGAACTTCCGTAACCTCATGAGAAAATCCCCCGAGCGCTGCTGAGCCGCTCAACTGTTTCGATCTCTCGCGCAAACAAAGCCACGCGGAAGCCAGATAGGAAGGATGCGACCCGAGGTAATGCCACACCCCCTCCACCCTGTCCTTAGCAGCTACTGCTCACGACTTCAGGGGGTTCATAACCGCAAGCTGCAGCCCGACTTCAAAGCCCAAAAACTCCGAGAGCAGCTCTGAAATTCTCAGTACGAGACGCGCTTCTCCGAAACGCAGACCTGCCAAACCGCCGCCGGTACAGTGGAACCAGAATGCGGCGCTGGCCGGGCATACAGTGCAGTTCGGTCTGGGAACCTCTACTAATGACGGCCTCCACTGTCTTCAGCAGGGTCCCGTTCGGTTCCCCAAAGAGACGCACCTCCCGTTCAGTCCTAGAAGCTGGTTCACCACCCAGATAGCCCCGAACACACTCAGTGGTGAGGTCTGAGATGGTGGGTCCATTGTCCTGAGAACCCCAGCACTTCTGTGTTGGATGTGTGGGTCTCCTTACTCAGGGTGGAGCTTCTTGAGGAGCTACACCTCCGTAGCGTCGGGGTGTCCTCTCACCGCGGAAGAAGGGATGGACAGGAACATCAGTTGAAGTTCTCAGATCTGAGGCAAGAGTGGACCGTGACGTTCTCCTCTCTCTCCAAGATGACCATCCTGTTTATCCGAGGGGGACAGTGTTGGTGTGTCTACCGGGTTTCCCAGGTGGTTGTTAGGAGTCCCATCATGTCCTCCCTAGCCTTGAATAAATACGAGGGGTGCGATAACTGACCAAGCTGCTCACAGCAAATACAGCTCCCCCAGAATGACCCCCTGGTGGGTGGGAGTCCGGACATTCGGCTGCTACCAGCTAAGCTAAGCTAGGCTATGTGGCTCTGAGAGGAGGCCTGCCTGCTATTCCTAGACCAGTTTGGTTGGTGATTCTGAGCCGAGCTCCTTCAGTAGCCACCGCAGTGCTGGACATGCTTGTCCTATGAAGGTGAAGGCAGTCGGATCTTAGTGGGGCCTTATCAGTGTACCTGACATACCCACGGGCCCCGATTACCGTCCTCCACGAGTCGTCCTGTTAGTGCAGCACCACCGGCAGACGGCTGCACCACGCAGGACTACATGCACACAGACCGTTACCACGACTGTCCTTAACACCACGTCACCGTCACCAAAGACTGCAGTGGTGTCGTACCAGACTGTCATGGAGGGACTCAGAATGGCAGCGGGTCATCTTCAGTGACGAGTCCCGCTTTAGTCTTGGTGGAGACGCCCAACGAATCCGTGTGTGGAGGCACCGTGGTCAGCACCGAGATGAACGGTGTGATTGTAGTCACACGTCCAGAGGTCCTGGGTGTCCACCTCACACCTCCACCCCTTACCGCACCATCTGCAGGAACTGTGTGAGGATGTTCAAGCTGCATGGGATGGATTATCACAGGACTCCATCAGGAACCTCTACAGCTCCATACCGAGACGTCTGGCGTGTTGGGTTAGCGAACACGGCGGCCCGACGCCATACTGAGAGACAGACTTCTGTAGGTGTAGCTCAATAAATATTGATCATATCAGTCTACATTTATCATCAGGTCACCTTTATCTTCCTTCCCAACACACCCGCACCCCCACACCTCCGTCTGGGTGCAGCTGCTCTTTAGCTGATGAGTGCGTGTATATATATCTAGACAGGAAACAACAAGTTTGCTGACGGTTTTAAAGTTTCTAAAATCGTCACCCACAGCATTTCACACCCGTCACCTCACACACCCATCTGCCTGCATCTGGAACTCCGAGCCTACACCAGCTTTAGGAAATGGTGTCTAGGCACTGACTCCATCCAGCTCCTCCAACAGCTAACCCCTCGGCTAAGTCCTGTTTAATCCAGGCTCGGGTTGTGCAACGCTCCCACTCCAGTGTTTCCTATTAGAGACGCCATGTTGGAAACAGAACGGCTCAAATGAATTTCAGAGCCGTTCAGGTTTAGGTTTCCAAACCGCTCGGCGCTAGCCAGGCGCCACTAAAGCCTCCCACGGCCTGCTTTTCACAGCGGAAATAGCACCGCCGCCGCGCACAGCCTGCCCTTTACCTCTGCTAGCGCTGCTAGCGCTGAGAGCACAACATCAGGGTCGCCTTACATTCCAAACAGCAGCTCCAGAGCCTGGCCAATCACCTTCCCGGCACCCTGTGTGCATGTAAACACCGCCAGTGTTTTGGAACAGCCCGGTTAAGACCTAAACACGGGAGTGCCTCACTCTGCCGTTGGGCTTCATTAAATGGGAAGTCCACCAACATTCCAACTAGTGTTCTGGTGAAGTGTTTGAGATGCAAACAAATTCATTCAGGGGACTCTGAGTCATCATTGTTTCCAGTGGTGGTGAAGGTAACCAGACGTCCCCTCTAAAAGCTCCCTCACAGGAAGTTCCTACAGGAGGTGGTTCTGAATACGCTGCCTGATGTCTGAGACGCTGTTTATGATAGTGTGGAGAAGATCTCAGCCTTAAACTCCATTCATGGTGGAGGGATACATGCTGCAGGGCGCTGTGAGGTCAAATAGTCCCCCAAAGGAACTTAGTATTTCCAGGTTCTCCATGTCTAGAACACAGATATATTGACCATCTCAACCACCAGTAAAGCTACACCTGTCTTCTGAGTGTGTATGGAAGTTCCTTTGGTTTGACCTCACAGCGCCCTGCAGCATGTATCCCTCCACCATCCCAACACGCCAGACGTCTCGGTATGGAGCTGTAGAGGTTCCTAATGGAGTCCTGTGATAATCCATCCCATGCAGCTTGAACATCCTCACACAGTTCCTGCAGATGGTGCGGTAGGGGTGGAGGTGGAGGGACACCAGGTCTTCTGGACGTGTGACTTACAAACCCGTTCATCGTGGTGCTGACCACGGTGCCTCCACACACGGGTTCGTTGGGCGTCTCCACCAAGACTAAAGCGGGACTCGTCACTGAAGATGACCCGCTGCCATTCTGAGTCACTCCATGACAGTCTGGTACGACACCACTGCAGTCTTTGGTGACGGTGACGTGGTGTTAAGGACAGTCGTGGTAACGGTCTGTGTGCATGTAGTCCTGCGTGGTGCAGCCGTCTGCCAATGGTGCTGCACTAACAGGATGGCTCGTGGAGGACACCACTGCTCGCTGGAGGTCTGTAGTGGTGGTGTTGGGTCAGTCAGGTACAGAGCTAAGACCCACCCTTTAGCATTAGCATGTTTCTCCTGTGGGCTGCCTCCTTCTCTAGCCGAGTGTATTCACATGTATGGAAACCATGTTCAGGTTACTGATGTAAATTCAGGTCTATGTTAAGAGCCCTCTACACTGCAGATCTCAGACCGCGCTGCTGAACGCTGCACGTATCGAGGGCTGCTCGTGTTGGTTTGGCTTGTGGGTTTCCTTTCAGGGCGTCTTACCCGCGGTGCAACATCCACAGCCGAGGCTGCCAGCTCTGCAGCTTTGGCTTTCTCCACTTCGTCGTAGGTGGGAAGCGATGTGGCCACGCTGTAGGGGGGTGGGACGGGGAAGTCCCCAGGAAAGGCGCGCTCTGTTTGGGGACACAGAGACAACAGCTTTACAGGACATACGACAGATAGAGGCACACGTACAACCTGCAGCACACTGTCATAACACTCTTATCTACAGGTAACCTTATTACAGGTAGGCCAAGGTCGTGTGGCAGCATAGTCGCCCAGCCCGGGAATCGAACCCCCGCCCCCCATACAGGGTGGGAGCTCACTGGTAGGTAGTGGTGTCATCAGTCGTGCCACACCAACCACATAACTCGGCCTAAAGTATGTGGACACCTGACCATCACATTTATCAGAGCCTGTTCAGCATCCCACTCCGAAACCACCGGCGGTTATATAGTCTCCACTCCTCTGGGAAGGCTTTCCCAAAGAGTCTGGAGTGTGTCTGCGTCCAGTCAGCCAGAGGAGCACGGGTACAATCAGATACAGTAGGGCCCTGGACACATCCCACGTTCCAGTTCGTCCCAGAGGTGCTCAGTGGAGCTGAGGTCAAGGCTCTCTGCTGGGCACTGGAGTTCCTCCACACCTGACTTCCTTAAACCATGTCTGGCTTTGTGCACAGGGACACAGTCCAGAGCCCACACCCTGAAACCACCACCCAACTCTGCATTCCAGTAGGGAGGGTTCTCCTGGATCCATCCACCAAACCCAGACTGCCAGATAGTGAAGCATGATCCCTCGCTCCGGAGAACACGGTTACACTGCTCCAGAGTCCAGTGGCGGAGGTGTACACCCCTCCAGTCGACGCTTGCCCCTGCTCATTGAGATCCTAGACTTGGGGGCAGCTGACTCGTGGTGATGGTGGCATCCTATGGCTCCTCGGTACGGCCCGTTCTACTGTCGGTGATTGTCTATGGAGACCACCTGACCGTCTGCTTGGTTTTATTCACCTGCTGGTAATGGGTGGGACTGAAACACCTGAACTCAGTACTCAGCGGGGGGTGTCCACAAACTTTTGGCCACGTAGTGCACATCAATATTGGTTCCTAACACTGACCCCTACAGGTTAAATGCCATGTGTCTCAACACCTACAAGGCTTCGGTCCTTCGTATTAGGCAGCCGGTGGCCAGCTGTCTTCCAGTCACCTCAATCAGAGCCCCAGTTACATCCATGTTTTGATTTCCAGAAAAGACATATCCATTTAACTGGGGGCATTCGAAACTCTGGGGGGAGTTCAGACTGTTTCAACTTACCAAACCTCAAGAAACTAAATATTACAGGTCTTCAAGAGATATCATGTTCCTGCCATATCAGCCACAGCTCCGCACAGAGCCAAACCTGTACCTGATGTAGGTCACAGTGCTCCGCAGGGGCCCTTGTATTTCAGAAAAGAGTCGACCTTCTATTTAAAAGTCCCATTTGACATAAAAAGGACTTGAGGAAACGGGCTGCCTAATTGGATCCTCAGTATTAGGGCGTCAGCATAGCAGGCCTCCAGGTCCTAAAGCATGGAAGTCGTTGAATGTCTAATATACAGATTTTATAAAATAATAAAATACTGAAGGTGATGGTGGAACATTCAGGTTTGAATCTACCAGACACGTAATGAGGCACTTCCTGTTTGGGTACGCAGCTTGCATGATGGTCTGGAGATCACTGAGGGAACTGTAGTGAGGGCTGCCCAACCTCAAAGCGAAGATAAAGCCCAATGAACCACCTACCACCAGCTGAAGATAAATTACCCCAAAACACTGGGGTTTTCTGAACCTTGTAGAGTTCTAAACCCTGTGGAGTTCTGAACCCTGTGGAGTTCTGGAAAACCAACTAGGTTCTGAAACAGCTGGTAGGGAAATGCGGAAGAAGAACCCTGTGGAGCTCTTTAGTCCTGAACCCTGTGGAGTTCTGGAGTTCTGAACCCTGTGGAGTCCTGAACCCTGTGGAGATGCTGTTGTAACCCCTGAAGAGGGCTGTGCATACAGGACATCCCAGAAATCCTGATGAACCGGTACACATTAGCAAGCAGACTGGTCCAGAAGTCCTCCTCAATGTTGTGCAGATCTCATTATCAGCTACAGGAAGTGCAGGTGGAGGTGATGCTGCTGAAGGCAGGGTTCTAGCCTGCACTGTGGCTGTTCCTCAGTGTGCTCAGTAACAGACACGAACACTCCAGCTGTGTATGTGTTAGTAGAGTAGAATAGCACTAGCACAAAACCCAACACGTCTAGGCTGACAGCACCCACTGGGCCAAACGCTGGCCTGGGTATGTAACGTAGAAGCGAGAGTTCCCATGAGCTCGGTGACTAATCTAATACTCCCCATGCAGGAGTTTCAGTCAATAGCGAGGCACAGAATTTCCCCACCGTGCAACCACTGATGTAACCAAAACGGCAAGTGCCAACTGTTTCAGCATGCGCCGCTTGCTTCGCTAAATCTGCCGCTAAACCTTTAATGACAGGAAACCAAGAACGGGACTTTCGCCAGCCCTCTTCACCCAGCGGCTCCTCCGAGCTGTACGGGAACGATCTGCACCTCCCCAAAGAGGGCTCCGTGACCTTGGTCCTCTATTCGGCCTCGAGCTACCTACGGTAAACAGGCCGGCGAGCCTCTCTGGGGCGGCTAAGGTTAATATGTACCAGCTTCAGAATACAAACATCTGCCTTTCTGAGGTACGTGCTGCGGTGTCGCGGTTATCGCCCGTGCACCGAGACGGCCATGAGAAGGGACGCCGTGACTTCGGTGCCTCAGGGTCAGGAGAGTTATGTCTCTTCACCCAGAGGTCTGCAGTTTCAACGTCTTAGCTGGAAGGGTTAAAGCATGGGTGCTGCACAAACCTGGCGCTGCTGTGGCTCCTAGCGCCACGCTGGCATAGGGAGGGGGCGGAGCCTCTGCATCTGTTGGCACAGAGACGGGGCTGCTGGTGGCGCATGCCGAGGCAGCGGCTTGGGACGAGGTGGACGGCTCACTGGCAGGGGACGATTCCGAGGGGTCGTCCTCATTGTGCAACTGAAAGACAAGAGGGCAATAAGAGTCAAGCGGTGTTCCTCAGGGGCGTAGTCTGGGGCCAACGCCCACCTCAAACTGGCACCCTGTTAACTGATGGAGCGTAAAGGGCGGGGGACATTCCAGAGAGGGGAGGTTTGCTCATGATTTGATGACGTCGGAAGTGAGAAAACCGAGTTCCTGATTCTAAAACTGCAGATCCTTTCAAACCCCACCACAGATAGTGATCTGGAGATGTGCGCACATGACGCACACGTCTCCGGAGCTGTGAGACACCAGCAGGGCAGACAGCCGACAGACGTTTCCACATGTAGCGTCTCAGAAAAGGCCAGGCAGGGGAAACACATGCTGCCCTCGCTGTGCCCACTCTGCCCACTCCGCCAATTCAAGCTATCGAGCCCATTTGCTAAAAGGCCTGAGCACACAGTGTAGCCCTGGCCAGGTCGGTCCCTGCCCAGCCGTTTCTGAACCAGGTCCACTGTGGAAACCGAATACCCAGTGTGCATCCCACCACGGCCTTTACCATGTACCGAGCTCAGGGGTGACACGGCGCTACAGGCCTCCGAGTCTCTGCCAGCCAAGTTTGCAAACACTGTAACTCACACGGTAACCGGAGAGCCACAGTAACGCGAGCCGTACGGCGGGGACATGTGGTCATCCCTCCAGCCGCACCTGTTGGACCACCATACCAGACCACTCTCCAGCATCCGCAAGCTAGAACACACAGCCCCTACCTCACACGGTTCTACCTCCTACAGGCGTTCGGGTTTATCAACAGGACTGACCAGATGACTCTCAGACGGACCGCTCGGACACCGTACAGGACTCCCAGCATGCTCAGGGTCCTAAATCTCAGTCTCAGAAATACGTCCATAAACACACGGAGATTCAAACAGGCTGTTCAGTCTGGGTTAAACTACATGCTGCACATCATTAATTATTATTATTAATATTAATATACACCATTTATTAATAAACTACATGCTGCACATCTTTAATTATTTAATTATTAATATTAATATACGCCATTTATTAATAAATACATGCTGCATATGGCGTAGTCTTCAATTATTAATTAATTATTAATATTATTATATGCCATTTAATAATAAAGTACATGCTGCACATCTTTAATTATTAATATTAATATACGCCATTTATTAATAACATACACACTGCGTATGGCATAGTCTTTAATTATTATTTAATTATTAATATTATTATACACCATTTATTAATAAAATACATTTTATTAATGCGCATGGCGTAGTCTTTATTATTTAATTATTAATATTATATGCTGTTTAATAATAAAATACATGCTGCATATGGTACTGTCTTTAATTATTTTGTAGCATAATGAAATAATAAATAATAAAATATTAATTTGATTATTGATATGCAGATTTTGATATGCGGTACAGTGATTTTGGTATACATTAAAATGATTGTTCTCTAAATTACGTTGCTACATTAGTATTTTTCATATATTACAGTGCTTGTTATCTGATTGAACCCGGACAGCTCAGATACATTTACACTAGTAGATGTTTTTATTTTAAAGGGTGAAAAATGTATCTTGAAAACTGATTTTTTTTATAGTATGACCATTTTTAGACCAGCCCTGTGACAGTGACTGACACTGCAGGTATTCCCTAAGCTAAATTAACCTCAAGATCAGAAACCCACTGTCACAGTGCCACTTTCACAGACCCCCGGTGAGTCACGGTGGGTGGTCATGTACACAGCACATGGCCGCTGGCTTCCCGTCCACTGAACTAACTCGTACTTTGTATCTGGGTGGCCGGAGTAAAACGTTCACGGTGGGTGGAAGGCGAATAACCCAGATCGTCATGCAGATAAAGGAGGTGGGCTGTGTTCTATAGAATAACCCCATATCTGGTATACCTCATTACTGAAGCCTGAGACTCTGAGTTACTGACGGTGAACGAGGATATTATATCTCACACATGAAAACCCCTTTACGTTCTTCAGAGAGAGAGGACGGGCCAAGTCAAACACGCAACAGCTAACTTTGGACCGCGGGTCAGTCTCCGGCCCGTCCACAAGCTCGGTGTTGCTAGGTTACGCTTCCTGCTGGGATGGAGGTGTGGCTTATGAGGTCTGATATCAGAGTACTGATCTCAGTACGAGCTCTATTGGTTCGTATCACCTCAGATTTCACCTGGCTGTAATATTCTACTCCTGGCTTCATTAAAGCCCGGAATGTCTTTACTGTGGAGCTGTTGAGTCTTTGTGGTCCTCATGGAAATGTCCAGTAATAGTCCAGTCCTGCTTATGTGCAGCCAGCTCCACCTTTATGACCACCATCTACTATCTGAAGGCTGCGACCGTGTGACGCATTACTCAACAGGCTTCAAGGTTCAAGGGTTTGAAGGTATTGCTGCTGGAGGCGAGTTCAGGTCCTCCACCATGTCCTTCACCATTCCCAGCTACATTAACCCGCTAGCTCACCGCCACGTCTTCCCAGCTGCGTGACACTGGTACGTAGCGCTATAAGCCCCCCCACTCTATAAATCAACCCACCCACTCCTTCTGACCAATAAACAGGCGCTCTGATTGGCTGGACAGATTCTAATTTAAACATATAATAATAATAATAATATCAATAATAATAATAATAATAATAGCAATAATAATAATAATAATAATAATAACAATAGCAATAATAATAATAATAATAATAATAATAATAATAATAATAATAAAAAAAACAATAATAATAACAACAACAACAACAAAACCACAACAACAACAAAACCACAACAACAACAATAATAATAACAATAACAAAACGATAATAATAATAATAATACTAATAATAATAACAATATAATAATAAAAACTATATTAATACAAATAAAAATTTAAATAATAATAATAATAGTTATAATAATAATAATAATAGTAGTAATAATAATAATAATAGTTATAATAATAATGATAATAATAATAGTTTTAGGCTGATACGCGGTGGTCCGACTGATGCTCAGCACTAGCGTGGCAGAGTGGAGGCAACAGAGAAACACTAGAAGGGGAAAGTTCATGAGTTCCTTTTCAGCTGGCTGGACAAAACCATTGCTATCAAGTCCCGGGTGGTTGCTAGGATGTTGTAAGATTACTGGTATGGTGGCTGCCAAGGTGCTACCAGGGCAACAGAAGAAGAAGCCACAAGATGAGGGCTCTGAGAGATCACAACACACCCAGGGCTAACATTCTGGGGGTTGGTGGGGTGGGGGGTGTGGTTATAACTGCCTTGATATCCTCGCCGCCCAAAGGAAAAACCAGTATCTCCAAAATGGCAGCTTTACAGGAGAGGGCAAAAACCTCACTTCGTTTCAATGGAAGTCAATGGAACCAGACGGCTTTCCAAGCCATTATAGGCCATTTCTGTGGGTCCATTCGTCATGAAACTCGCACACTGTCTAAACAGCAGCTGCTGCGTTCAAATGATGCATGAAAGTAAAAATCGACGAAAAAACGCTGACGTTACTCTAGTTCGCTTAGCCGAAACCGAGTCACATACGTACCCAGATCAACGAATTCCAATGTGCTCAGAGGGGGAATTTATAAGAGGGACATACGGCGTGTCGCCACCGGGATGTACCCTCCAATAGGCTGACAGTGCTGGCCTGAGGACCGGCCTGAGGACCGGCCTGAGTTATTTTCCCCAAATCCATTTATGTTTGCTGGATCATGTGACTCGTCCAAGCACCCGGAGAACTCCCCGCCTCACAGTACACGAGTAAACAGTCAGCGATTGTTCAGGGGCTCATCTGCACACTGTAGACCTCCACAGCACCAGGCTAATCACCACAGAGGCCCTACACAGAGGCTGAGACTCCCGGAAAGACACGGCAAACAGGGAACACAAAGCATTCCAGAGCAATAACTGGATCTCCCTCCCCCCTCTCCGCTTCCCCCCCAGCAGCTTTGATTCAGCGCTCTAAGCTTCAACCCGCCACCGCAGAGCCGGTGCCAAAGTCCAGCGGGGGAAACGGCACGTCGTGAATGAGCGTTCACACAGAGCGGGCCGGCGCTGAGCACGGCGGCGGGGTGGCTCTCCTTCCATTAGCAGGAAAGGTGAATAGGAGGCCAGCGTGAATGACCATCACGTACAAGAACTGGACAGGAGCCCATACAACCCAGGGGACACAAAGCATCACAACACTCCATCCCCTTCGTCTGAGGGAGGACAAAGACAGGCATCTGGAGAGCTGATATGGTGATATACACTGAGGGTTAATGAGCTGGAACAGACCAAACAGAGCCGATCACGTTGACAGACACTGTAATAATAATAATAATAATGATAAAAATAAATAAATAAATAAATAATAAGTAAATAAATAAATAAAAGTAAAGAAATATTATTATTATTATTAATAAATAAACATCACAATTAATAATAAATAAAAATAATTTTAAAATTATTATTGGTATTATTATTATTATTATTATTATTAATAATAATGACGACAACAACAACAACAACACCAATAATAATAATAATAACAATAATAATGATGATGATGATAAAAATAAATAAATAAATAAAAGTAAAGAAATATTATTATTAATAATAATAAATAAACATCACAATTAATAATAAATATATATTTTAAATTATTATTGGTATTATTATGATTATGATGATGATTATTATTATTAATGACAATAATAATGATAATAATAATAATAATAATAAAATAATAATAATAATAATAATAATAATAATGAATAGATAAAAATAAAATACTACAAATAAATAATAATAATTAATAAATATATATATATATATATATATATATATATATATATATATACACCCCAGGAACTTAATGACGGTGTATAGGGCTTACACAGGATATGTAAATTTACAGTGACATGTTGCTATGACGATGATAATATCATTCGCCCAGATGTTGCTGATCAGACAAGACGTGTCTGAAAACATTTTAATCTTTATTAATATCTGTATTTATACCTGGAAATGTTTTATATATTTCTACACACAGAAAACCTATTTAGGCATGTAACCGTAGCAGCATGCTATCTGCTACAGGCTTCCATTTGTGGTTAGCCACATTATAGCCCTGTAGCTCAAACCCCAAACACGACATGGCTGCCTGACCCTCCATCTGGGGTTTTGTACAAAAAAGCACGCGCATTAATATGATGGTTTGTGTGCATGAGGTTCA